>JAQQZR010000018.1:6193553-6223321 GCA_030068235.1 Notoglanidium macrostoma | reverse complement strand
ACAATGTATTTCTTAAATTTGTATCACCATCAATATGTTACGCCGAATAGTTAGGCCTAATGTTGTGAAAAGTTTGCATGTCAATCTCTCCATCCTGAAGGCTTTCTTATATCGAAAATATGAACAGATTTACCTGACACTGGAAACTCCTTCCAGAAACACTAACTACATTCTCCTCACAGAAAATGTGACCAAATGAACAATAACAAGGTTTCTATGGAGCATCCACTATACAGCACCCTGTGGATTTGCTGTTACTATAGAAACAATAACGTACAATATGAACCTGTGATTTGCCTGAAAGATGGAACTACTGTCAGAGCTGTTAAAGAAAATGTATTCAATTCATTTCAATTTATTAGCACTTTCTGACCAATAAGAATCAAGGATTTAACAGGGTTTTCTTTGACATTTTTGTTACGATACATTTTGACTATTTATTACGATAAAATGTTTCATTCCAGTCGATTACTGATCATTTTTTAATCATTAACAGGATTCAATTTTGTTATTGCTACTGATGAAGTGTCTAGCACAGTACATACGGCTAGCATTTTTTCCCACAGGCCTAATATTATGTCATCATATCACCCAGTCGTATGCTGTCTCTCAATTCGCGTACTTCTGTAAGCACACTTCCATGTGGTACACTATGCAAACTATGTACGTACTTGTGTAGTGCGCAAGTTTTGACAGGGTTTGACAGTCAACGTATTGTATCAAACTGAACACAGCAATGTGTGTGCATACTGGAAATAACGATCATAAAATTTGACATGCTCTAACCCACCAAAAAAAACAGCTGCTGCTTTTTTTTTTTTTTTTGCCCACCTCTTCAAAAATGAATGCGTTTTTAATTTTCATCGCTTGTGTGCACAGATATTTCACGCGACATGGGAATTACGTTGACGACGAGCTCTGCTGCAACTGGCTCAGAATAGTGAGTGTAAGTACACAAGTATGCGAATTCAGACACAGCATTGGTAATGACTAGCTTAATAACAGATTAAGCACAGAGTGCATGCTATTCCAAAACAATTTGGTTTCAAAAATTTGAATCCGTGCACTGTAAAAAAAAAATAAAAAAAAAAATATTAAAAGGTACCTTTTCAATGACTGAGAACGTGTTCTGGTATTTGTAAACGATTCTGCGAACATTCCATGCTATCCTGGCTGTATCGTCTCCTTCGGGATGCAGCAAATCACCAGCAATGTCCATAAGGTCAATACCTATGCAAAACGAAACTGGATTCTTTCAACGAATATAGAAACATAGGAAACGTAAAAATGAAGGGAAAGATGTTCGATGACTTCGATGTGTTTAGTGTAATGCACTGAAAATGCTCACACACACACACAAACCCGTGAATCTAACGTTTCACATAAGAAGCTGTTTCAATCTGCAATGTCGGCATGAATTAGATGTGCTTTCTTCCTAATGTAATTATTCGGAAGACCGTTATCGAGTTAATAAATGCATATTCAGTTGAGTGCAAGGAGGCGCATTTAAGCGCTTATAAGATTATTTTCAAGAATCATTAACACATGTATTTCTGTGTTTGACAGATGTAATATACTGTAGAGAAATATTGAACAGAATGTACAGGGGAAAAAAAAAAAAAAAAGAAAAAAAACATGCACAGGTATTCAGCTCTATATTTCTGCCTGCTGTAGCAGCTTGCACTCTAGTGTATGGTATAAAGTGAGATTCATTTGCAAACACAAGGTGCCTGATTTGTGTCCACTGTTTAATATTTTTAAAGGAGTTATACTGAGAGTTACTGTAAATGCACTGTAGCTCTCGTCTGTCCCGCAGGCTTCGTAGCTGACTGTCTGCATGAAAAACACTGCCTGAACACCACATAATGGCACTGGTTTCATACCAATAAAGGGCATAATCAGCATATAGTCTATTATGTATTATATATTTTAATCTTAAGTCTACGTTTAATACATTTTGCGGTATAAAAGCTCATGGACACTTGTTCTAAATTCACTTAGCGTTGTAGCACATGGAGGCATTACGTAAATAATGAACAGCAATGAGAGTAAAAGCACTGCAAACCTGCATAAAAATTATTCTTGTTTCCTATCCTGAGCAAGAATTACGCATTGCTGTACCTGCAGTGAAAAGTTGCCCGGCCCCTGAGAACACCACCGCACGGCACTCTGGGTCTTCGGCTATCTGATTAAAGCAATCGACCATTTCACTGTAGAAGAAAAAAGAAACCCAGGGCATTACTGATGTTATCATGCAAAGCTGACTATAACTGAGTATAAAGCCTTACACCTCACAACCAGAATTATAGTTATATCTTTTTTTTTTGGATAAACATCATGATGGAAAAACCCACCTCCAGTACGCCTTGTTCATGGCGTTGCGTTTCTCTGGTCGGTGCAGCTCTACATGAGTGATGTGATTGGCTGGGTGGGTGATTGACAGGGTGGTGAAGGGTGGAGTGGGGCCTCCTGAAGTCGACATGGCTCGAACAGCGGTCAGAGTAGGAAACCACAGGCCTCTGCCTGATCAACACCAGTCAACAGGGCAAGATGAAGAATATTTACACAGATGAATAAAGGACACTACAGACAGAATGAGTAAAATTTTGTTGGTGCTACGATGCATGCATTTTAGTTCATTTAGCTTTTTTGAAAGGAGTCTCCGGTGTGTCGGCTCAGTAACAGTCAGGGATAAAGCTATAGGTTTACAGACAGAGGTGTCTTCAGGACAGAGGGTTTTCAGCAATGACAACATGCATTTTTTTTTTCCTTTGTTAAAAAAAAAAAATTAAAAAAAAAGGTGATGTAACAACTTTTTACAGCTGTGATGATGATGATGATGATAATGTTGCATTCCACAACATTAAATGTAACTATAAATGGATAAAAAATATGCCGTTGTTGTTTTAACAAATAATCAATTGCTATTGCTGCCAAGCTGTTGTGTTCTAAGTGGAATAAACATTTTGGCACGTGCTGTTATTGGAAAAGAATCCATTTCTGAGCAGTAAGACTAACTCCATTACACGCTGAGCTGCAGAACAGCACCTCATCATAAAACAGGTTTTCCTAGAATAACTCACTGTCGGGTTTTATTTATTGGTGATATTTTTTTTTGTTAAATGCTCATTTTCATTCGTAAACATTATTATTATTATTATTATTATTATTATTATTATTATCATTAATAATAATTTCCATAATTTTTAAAAAGTGTAAACTTTAGATCTAAAGTCCTGGGATGCATATTTGTTGACACATCACTAACTCTTAGATTTGAAACGCGACCCGTGGAAGGCTGTGACTTTTCACCTACTTTCACTTACTTGTGTGCAGTGCTGTCCACTGCTAAAGCACGTAAAATGGACAAAGGGCAAATCAGCTCGTGAACGGTTCCAGTTACACAATCTACAACGTTAGCAATTATGGTCAATTAAAGCTAGTTACAGGGTTAGGGTGCAGTTTTAGGACAATCCAAGCCATGTGCATGACAGATTGCTTTCGCTGCTTCACTAAATCCAAAAAGTAATGCTAATCTCATGCTAGTACACGTCTTCAGTACTTACTTCCCAAAACAGCAGCTCTCAGAATGCAGTTCATTGCTCTTTGACCAGATTTTCAGGTAGATTTACAGATGCAAAGCCCAAACGCCTTCCTGTGTGCCTAAACGCACTATGTAGGGTATAAAAAAGAAGTCTTGTACACTTTACCTAGTTATCTACCGGTCCAATGGGGATTCGGCCTATTTTGTGCGCGTTGTAAATATTTATAATGGACGCCATGTTTGACCGATTCGTTCTCATACGGTGCCTGATAAGGGACATAAAATCCAGAGTATTATAGCCGATTATTCGTTACCATGTCGCAATGATATTTAAGATTTATTCACAACAAAAACAACAATCTTTACAATTATTAAATTCCAGTGCTTGAAAGCTTCTGCTCTGTTCAGAAATACCCCATTTACATTTTATTTTTACTAAAGTGGACGCAATGAATACATGATTGACTTTTATGCGTCTGCATCCTTATAGTGGTGTGTGTATAAATGCCAAATAGGGTTGGCATTTGTAAAAAGTTATTTGCAGATGGCGAGTTTTGGGGTTAGTTTAATAGAAATTATATCTGATCAACCTCTGAAAAAATAGTTAATAACAAGCAAAGGGAAACTGTATGTGTAAATTGGGTTGTGACGCAGAAGTGGGCGTGGTCTAACTTTTCCCCATTGAAATCAATGGAGTTTTGAAATCGAAGTCTTCCTACTCGGTCAAACATCATTTGGGAGCCAACACTAACATGACACGCCAGGACAACTCACCTAATACATGCATGAAATCAGCTATGACCCATACTTGTCTTTTACTTGTTTTTCATCCATCTGTTTTTCTCCCATTGGCAGCAATTTATTTTTGGCTCCATTCAAAAGAATGGAGTTTTGGAATCAAAGACTTCCTGCTTGGTCATGCTTTATTAGAGAGCCACCAAACTTCATTTCAGAGCTCAGACCCACTCACCCAACACGCAACCATACATCATGAGCCTCACTTATCCTTTTTTTCCTCTGCGGAGCAATCACATTAGCATTTTCTTGCGGATATAGCTCTCTAGTTAAATAGGACCCCTAGCACTGTGACCCTGGAGGCACTTGTGGGGGGGGGGGGGTAAGAGGTAGAAATAAGCACTGTCAGCATACAGAGTTATAAACACAGCATCCTGCAGCAACCCAGCGCTAATGCATGCCTTCCTGGTAAAACATTTATGAATAGTGTGCTGTATATTTGTATCTGTATAGACTTTATGTTTAGAACACATTATCTGTTCAGTCTGAATAATGTTTGTATTCACTGGCACAGACAGCGTATACACAATGTACCAAAACATTTCTGATGTTAAGTATACACCATTGCTCTACTATGAGATGAGAATCAAAGACTGTACATACAATAGTTCTGTAAAGTGCTTTCCCCCCACAAATAAATATAGTTAGGGCATCAAGAGGACAACATGGAAAAGTGAGTAGAACAATTTCTACCAAACAACAACTTCTGGTGTTTTTTCAACCAGTGAATTAGCAAACTTAAAGTATATTTTGTCACTGGGTAATGTCAAGACTTTTTGTGCTTTTTTTTTTTTTTTAAATGTAGGCTAGATATTGTAGTATGAAGACCTGGCAACTCTGAAATTTTCCTTTATTGAGCCAGTTCTGTGGCTAAACATCTAGGAGAACATATATTAGATAATTAGATAGTTATGAAAGGACACCAAATCTACTCTTTTTTTAATTTATTTTTAGATCCTATACCGTACTATCACAACTCTATCAACTGATAACTGATACTGACGTCATCAATGCCCTGAATGATGCAAAACACGTATGCATATGACTTGTGGCATGTTGTCAGTGTCAGACGTGTAACAAAAAATCAAATACTCTGTCTATCCCTAAATTTACCATTAGGCACTATCACAAAGCACGATTACAGAAATTCAGATATAGATCTAGATCTCTGAGCAACCCAGAAGCAACAGTTTTAAGGAAAAAAATGCCTTCAGATGACATGAGGATTAAAAACTTGAGATGCCAGAAACACCAGATATTGGGATTATAAATCATTCCCCCACCACAACTTTATAGAACAATGTTAAACAGTACTGTGCTGAAAGGATGTTCATGGCTAATTTGTTGAATAGAATACAACAATGAATAATCGATCCACAATGTAAGGTCCTGCTGTTTATTACATGATATATTTAATGATCAGTTGAATGAAATTTGCAGCAAAGTCTTCATGTATAAGAGGAAAAGAATGAGGGAAAAAAATTAAGATTAAGGGGCATCACCAGAGGCTGAACTTGTAGCAGTAGTTAATAAATTGATGCTGTTTTTGTTTGTCTTATAAAATCAGTAGCATTATATTGCTCTTATACCACAGTGTTGACTTCGCAGCTCTGATTGGTCAGAAGTTGTTGATACAGTATATACCAGATGATAGTAGTGCTATTTAAATTAAACAGCAAATTGATTTATTTCCTGCAATGCAATGAGACGTTTCCTATACGTTAATTGAAGGAGTCTTGATAAGCTCAAGCTTGGAGGTAACGACAAGCTGTGTGTTTTTTTTATATATTTTTTATTTTTTTAAGAACGACTGTTTACGGATGTGCAAATGATGACAGGAACATTGTTTATCACTGAAATTCCACAACATTACATGTAACTATAAATGGTTAAAAGTAAGACATCATTCATTAATAAATTAAAAATGCTGTGGTATAAGAGGAATAAAACACTCATTATAAAACTCAGGGTAGTAACAGTAACTTTCCTCACACCACCCCTTTGTTGATTATTTTCCTATAACTGTATTACTTCAGAGCGTCATTCAGCCTCGTGTCACAGGCCATTGTGGTCACTGTTTTTATGTCACTTCAGTGTTAAACATCTTTAATTAGATTTTTAGATCTGATTAGTTAACTGATTAAAAGGATCATCCAGAGCCTCATGAAGGGAATACATCACTTCTATGGATAGTTGTCAATTTATTAAAATTCAGCAAAGTCACTGAAAACAGCTTCTCACACTAAATAGCTAGAATATTAAATAGCCATGACAAAGGACTAGTCGTCACTAATTTTATTTTACAATTAGAGAAAAATGCAGGCTTTCCTTTACAGGCTGCCGTTTTGAAAAGTGATGCGCTGAGCACACAGCTAACAGTCAATAATGGAAAGCAATTAAAAAAAAAAAAAAGAAAGAAAGAAATACATTAACCAAAAAATACTGGTACAAAAAACATTTCACCTTTCTCCTCTTCTATAAAAACAAGATTTTAACAGTTCTGCCAAGCTGATTCTCAGCGCGCGCTGTGGCTCACTCAATAGAAAGACATTCGAGATTGACTGCACACATGAAGGACGATGAACACGGGACAGTGAAGTTGTGGCGGTGCTGAGCTGTGCTGATGGCCGTTTTTCAATTTGCGTGCTGCGCAGTAGAGAAGCACAGCTTTAGTGTGTAGGGGTATGGACCATCTAGAATGGGAAACAGGAACACAAATGATAGTGGTTAGAGAGGTAATTACAGTACAATAGTCCGATTTATCTGTTCGATCACTTCACCAGCATTATGAAAAGCAACTGTTCAACACTCACTGGGATTCTTCATCTGGTAATGGTTCATCATGGCAAGGGCTTCCATGGCATCATTAACAGATTCCCACTCTAGAAGTCCTGATGAGCTTCTCTCAGATGAAGCGCCGCCTGAAATAAGAACGGCATCATCAGCACTGATAATGGAAACTTATAGCGTTATACCATTCTCAACCCCACAACTCGGACAAATATTAAGCCCTGAACAAGTCAAACTGGATACTAAAACATACAGTGCAGTATCTTTCTCAGTTACGGTTAAACATTTGAAATCACACTAGGTCTATACATATTTTGGCTTGCCTGTTGGCAGGTACTACCCAGAAGGAAACGTTGGTCAACTCAACGCCTGATTTCTCATTACTGGAAAGCACATGCACATGAATTGCACACTTTTCAAAGCCCTGTGGTCTAATCTATGAAAATGTGAATGTATATATAAAAACAGGTTCTACATATTATACAGCTTTGTCCCGAAGTGATTCTAACTAATATTTATGGCACCTTTCAATCGACAGAAAGTGATTATTTACAGTCAGTAAAAACAGGTAAAGTTGATTTTTTTTTATTTTTTTGCATCATGTCACGATGTATGGTTACAGCCCTAATTGTCTACAACAAATCATGTTTTTCCTCTCAACCACCACCGCAAACACGCGGCCCTCAGAAGAGAAGTTCACTCACCTTTTGCTGCGAACAGTTTTATATTAGATGGACTTTTCAAACCGAGTTCATCACAGATCTGAAAACAGAAGAAACAGGAGCTGATGAATCGCAGTTCAAATAAACAATAAAAAAAATAACATCCTGCACAGTCAGGCTGCTGAACTGACCTCAGAGAAGACCTCGACTGAGGCTTCTGGAGCAGCGTTGAAGAAGTGCAGGACATTGCTCGGATGCTGGATGCGATTCTTGGCAGCCTGTTCTGGGGAGGCAAAGCGATTGTTCCGACTGCCGTGGAAGTCTTTGAAGCTGCTGGTGCCGTCCTCTAGCTCGTATGACTGACCTGGCATGATGGCCTGCTGCTTGGACACACTGCAAGGTTGAAGAGAGTCTGATGCTGATCTAACCCAAGTTTGTATAAATGTTAACAAAACTGATTCTGTTGGATTTTATACATAGGAACACATCAGAAGTTGTAAATGGTAATTCTGTCCTTATCTAGGCTTGCTTTTTGCAACTTCTTGCCAACTAATACAAATCCTAGAACACCTATAAAGGTCAGTACGGCCAAAAATTCGGGACCCAATGGAAATATGCCGAGCAAATATGCTGATCCAAATATGTTGGCCAAGAGCCGCAAAAAGTTTTCCGGAGTTTTCTTCTCACCCAGAAGTAACGTTTTTTCCAACACTTTTTGGAAGCACCACTTACACGGTCCAATTGGAAATGTTGGTATTTGCCAACAGACATGCACAGTCAAAGCACTTACCAGACATTCAGTTTCTGGTTGAATAGGAAATAGTTGTTTAGATGACAAATGGCCCGATCTACAGCATAGCAGTCTCCCATTTCCACCATGGCAGCGCCTGGTTTGCTCTTCATGAACTTCACCTGGATGTCACCATAAATAAAATCAACATCTCTTTCTAAACCTAAAAGGGCCGTTTAAAAGTATGGGCTGTTTAAGCCTTCTCTGCTTACCCTCTCAACATTGCCATAGAGGCAGAAGATGTTGAACACCCTGTCTGCATTTATTTTGGATGGCTCAAGACCATAGACCATCATGACTGGTGACTCTGCATGAGCACTGTACTCCCCTGGTGGTGGTGGAGGTGGAGCGCCGTACTGGCCACCGTAGCGCTGACTAGCCCCGCCCCTCCGTGGTCCTCCCATAGATGGACCCACATGGCGTCCATCATACCCGCCATAACTCTCGTCCTGGTACCCGTACCCACCTGGCAAGCAGATGCATGAACAACGATGGCTGAAATTTAACATGCACATATCATCGCAATTCTGAATGACAACACAGCACCGTCTTACTGCCACTGTGGATCTATGCACCCAAATTAAAGAAGCACAATCACTCCCCGTTTTTGTGCGTGAACGTGTTGGTGTCCGCCAGGAGCCTTACCGTACTCTGTAGGGTGGTGTCCCAGCAGAGCCGGCTGCCTCTGGCGCTTGTTGGAGTGGCCATTCATATCTGAGAGGCAAGAGAGGGAAGGAGGCCGTAAAAGGGAAAAGAAGAATACACAGTGACAGGGAGAAAGGGTGGAAGATGAATTTGCAAAAAAAAAAAAAAAAAAAAAAAAAAAAAAAAAAAAAAAAAAGGGAAACTCTGTAGCTTAATATATAAAATTATACCTAGTAAAAACTGATTGGATAGGAAAGAAAGGGGGTCTGAAGGAGACAGCAAATGAGAGAGCTACACCAAAACTGAATATGCAATTGGTAAATGAGCTCTAGATAATGTGGACCAGCACCAATGTGTGTGAAAACAGGAATGCAATGGAGACAGGTATGAGCAACTAGCCCAAATCAGTTGCCAAATAAACAATGATTTCAATGATTATATGGTGTACTGAGAAGGGAAAATAGGGAGAATGGAAGGGAGAGAAAAAAAAAAAGCCTGGGATGCACACACACCTTGTTCGCCCCCATCGCCATCAGCGTCTGCACCTGTTCAGGTACAAACATTGCAAACATGAATCTCAGACTAGATTTGCTTCAACGCAAGACAACAGATCTTTAGCAGGGGGCTTAACTAAGGGGCTTAAGTGCCACATGCCCTGAACATAATACAAGAAGAATACAGCAGTACTACTGATGCAGCACAGCAACTGGAGTCCACTGGATAAACAGGCAAATGGAGAGTGGAGAGGGAAAGCGATAGCAAGTTAGATACATATCATTTTGTCAGAATAAAACCATCAAAGCATCACGCCAAGACAACACAAGCTTGGGGATACTTACAGCGCAAACTCAAGGGGAGGGGTAGAGGGTGATTCACGTGGTACAGGTTGTCAATTAGCCACAGGCGAGATCCTCTTCATCTCGGCCACTTGAAAGTTAAAAAAACACATTTCCATTTTCCTCCCAACTCAGTTTAGTCTCAAAGACTCAAGTGGCTGTCCTCTTTGTCTGAGACCGCCGCAGCTCTTCCGTTTCTTCCAGGAGTCCATATTTTTATTTAAATCTATTGTCCATGTCATCACGCACAGGTTGCAGCGTGGTGGACTTTTGCACATTTCAGATTCCCACTAGAGACAATGCCAAACCTGCATCATATTGGAAGGTGTTACAAAGTAGGTGATAAGACTAAAAATAGAAAGGGAAAAAACACATACATTGAGATGCAAAATAGTTTGGGAGATCTAGAGGTGGGAAGTATGCTGGACAATTAGTATTCTGTAATCAAAGGTGTCAGCATGTGGTCTGTGTGGGTGACATCTTCCTCATACTGGTGGGAGGGGGGGGGGGTGTCATTTCTTGCAGAAATCAGAGCTATAATCAGTGGGTCAGCACAGACGATTTTTATGTGGTATGTGAGCACAAGGAGTCGAGTGTGAGGAAAAGGGAACGTACATAACCACTGAGCAGTAGAATTCAGAGGAGATGTTTTGTTTCTTGAGTGACTTGTCCACTGTTTGTGTGCATGGACTGGATATATATATATTTTTTTGTTTGAAACATGTGTTTCCCCCCCGAAGATTCCTTTATCAGCAGTTGGTGGTGGTGGTGTTGGTGCTGTGTCACAGTGGGGTGGTGATGGCACTCTTTCAGTGGCGTGTGTCTTATTCTTCTAACACAATTAATCAGAATGTGTGTCATGCCATAGGGTGGCGCGTCTTTGTGGTTCAGTGGTGGTTCAGAAGACGACGAATGTGAAATGTGTTCTCTCGTATGGCGTGTCAGAATGCATGGTTTCTCTATCATGCTTATGCTTTCCTTCTGCTTGTTGATGGAGAAAATGCTCTCGCAGGTCTAGCTGAGGAAACTGAAATGTCTTCGGTGTGTCCAAGTGTGTTGTTGCAGCTGATGTTTTGAAGCAGTTTACTTTTTCTTATACAACACAGATGTGGAGGAGCAACTGGCACATAAGCAGGCATCATGTGTGCAAATTAAAAACTGATACGCTTTAAGAGGACAGTGCAGAAGGCACTTCTGCCAGTACCTTTCAAGGAGCTAAACTGGGCAAAGTGCAACTGACCAAATGCACACGGCATTTCAGCTCATTCGCCTGGAGGCTCCAGAACCTTTTAAGGGACTAAAGACATCTGAAACCATCCACAATGAGATCTACACAGTTCCTTTACAAAGTCCTGCTATACATTTCCACTGCAGTGCAGGGCTGGTGAACATTATGCAACCTAACAGAAATGACACAGATTACACAAGGGACAGCCATTTCCAGTAGCGTTTTACAAATCTCTACAAACTCCCCGTTACTGTCTGATACACTTATATGATGCAGACAGACAAAGGTCGACTAACTCGCACCAAATTTGGACAGTTACGGATTAAGATGAGCCACTGCATGATGACGTGATAAAGTGTTATAAGAAGCTTATTGCAACTATGGTTACACGGGACACCTTAGTTTCCCCAAGAACTAAAAACTGGCCCTGATTCCCTCTGTGGAAAGTCTCAAAGCTCCTGAAATGGTCTAGGCTTCATCAAAGCGTTCCTGGATTAAAAACATGCTTTTTGTGAAATGGCCAAAGCAGAAATATTTTAAAATTGGAAACCGATTTCTCTCAGTGCTGCATACTCAGTGGTCCAGTTGCTCCTTTCATCCTTGCCTTGTTGAGAAAAGGAGCTCATGATATTCTGAGAAGCTGTGTACAGTTCAGAAACAAGATCACAAAACAACCACTCTACAACCTGCTATGCCTCGGTGTTGGCAAGGACCTGTGCTAAGCTGCACAATTAAGCACAGGGGCTCTAACATGACCCACTCCCACCCACTTAGCTATTCTCCACAGTGGCAGTAAGGATGCTGAGTTGTGTCAGAATAGAAAAATGTCCAGCTGCTCACGTTACCTTGGCTGCTCAGGTTCGGATTGGTGTAGTCCCATGTGTCCTGGTCGTTCTTGAATACATTCAGGCGGGTTGGCTGTGAGGCGGAGAACTAATCGTTAGAGTTGCTTCCATACAGATAGTTCACAAACTTCGAGACCGTTTCTACAATGTCATCAAAATGTTTCATGCTTTGAGCCACTTATCTAAATATACTGAAGAGAGACTAAAACTAAATTGCACCATATTTGGGAGTAAACGACAGAACAATTTAACTAGGCCAGATAATTAGCATGAATGATTTTACCTGTGTTTTCCTGAATTCTGAAAAGACCTTGCACAGTTCCAGACAAACATGTGCATACTGTCATCATGGACACGAATGTAATGACAATATTGGGCTTTCAGTGACTTCTTTGAACTGTTGTTTGAATTTTTTGTGGGTTTTCGAGACACCAACACAGGATCAAAAATACCTACAACCACTTAGATTATTATTATTCAGTGGTGCTGAACGTTCCAACATGACCCGACTTGCCACGGTCTCTTAAATTGCTGTTAGTGATCATGATTGACTACAGCTGGTAGTTTCTTTGTGCGTGACATAAAGAGGGTTTGTTTCACAGGTACAAGTTAATGGGAGGCGTAGCAACTTTGCTATGGTCTGGAAGACGACCCAAATGGTCAGCCCCAGCAGAGAGGAAATGGGTGCAGATGGTCAGGATTCACCAGAGACTGAAACGCTGCTGTCCAAGAAAGAAGCCTCTGCTCCAAAAACTGACAACTTCAAACTTGACTAAAGTTTGCATATTACCAAATGGACAAAGAAAAAGCCTTTTGGTGGAAAGTTTCATGGTCAAAGGATACAAAGATTGACTTGTCTGGCCACAATAACCAGAGGAGCACTGTGCCAACTATGCTGCATCATGCTCTGTGGTTGTTTTGCTGACAGTGGAACGGGTGCATTGGATGGAGTAATGACGAACCTCAGAATTGTTCAGCATGAACTTAAACCATCAGCGAGACGGTTGAAACTCGGACACAATTGGGTGTTCCAACAGGACAATTACCCCAAACACACATCAAGGTGGTTGTGGAATGGATAAAGCAGGCTAACCTTAAGTGTAAAACAAGTCCTGACCTGAATTCTATTGAAAATATGTGGACTTCGCTCAAACGTCTGGTCCGTGCCAGGAAACAGACTAATTAAATTTATTTAATTGCAATTCTGCCAAGAAGAGTGGTCAAATATCCAACCAGAATTCTGCCAGAAGCTTGTTGATGGCTAAATAAAAGCATGTGGTCAAGGTGTAACTTGCTAAAGGACATTTAACCAAATACTACTTGCGCTATGTGTACATTTTTGACCCTCTATGAATAATTTTGACCCCATTTTGATTTCAGAACAGCCTAAAAAAATTAAACCTTGTGCACCAAACTCGTTTTTTTCCCCCTATTGAAGATGTATGTTGTATAATCATTCATCTCCATAGAAGGGAGAAGAAAGAAGAAGAAAAAAAAAAAGGCAGCCCAATATTGCCATGACATTCATGTCCATGACGACTGTATGTAAACCTCTGAACGCAACTGCATGTGAAGTTTAAAGATACTGAAAATGCAGGAAAAGCGGTCGGATAAAGCGACAAGCCCAGGGTGCCTACATTTCCTATGACCACATTGGGACGTTGCACTCTGATCATCCATGTTCATCACAAACATGGGCACTCAAATTTTGGACTCGAGTCCCGAGTCGCGCTTAAGTTGCACAAAAATAGACCTCAGACCTGACTTGCAGCTCGTCCTTTCTGACTCCTGACTTGACTTGGACTCATCAATAGTAACTTATCAACGTATGAAGTCTTCCATGATTACCTGGACACAGTATGTTTTCCTTTATTTTCTTTATTTATTTTGAGCTACAGCCTCCCCTGCACCCCAATCCAGGGACGCATAACATGCGCTTGCTAACGCCAGGGTAAACAGCAGCGCATCATGGCTTCGGCAGGAGCACCATACGTGGTGACAGAAGGATTTCAAGAACATGGGAAGAAAATTAAAAGACACCAGACCGACTACAACAAATTTCATAAGACACCCAAACACACCCAGACAGGTTCGTTTAGTTTACATTAGTGTCAGTGTTGGTGTTAACGAGACATCCCTCTGTTTAACTCACCAAATATTTGTGTTTACCATATTCATGGCATAATTATCCACCTGCTACGTTTGGGAACACTAGATCTTAGCATTTACAGCTACTGTTCATTTTAGCAAGGCTAACAGTTGTGCACTTCAATCCATTTCACAAGTTTTCCCTTCAACTTAACTTAGAGTTTCACATACTTTCACCACTCACATATGTAATACTGCATTATTTACTTCAATAAGTAAATGAAGAAGTATAATATTTTTGTCTCATTGGTTTAATTAAATTCTCTTTATCTACTTATCTGATGTTTTAATTTATAGGTTATATTTATGCAGAAATATAAAAAAAATTCTAAAGGGTTCACAAACTTTCAAGCACCACTGTGTGTGTATATTCTCCGTCGATGAGGCGTGGTTTACTAGGAGTGAAGTTATAGCCGTTTGAACAAAACGCACCAAAAAAAGGTGCCAGGCCAAGAAAACAGACAGAGCATAGATTTTCAGGCGTCTACCGTTATAAAAAAAAGTGGCTCATCAACTCCCCAATTTAATTTTGAAGAAAAGGTTTGATGTGTCCACCTAACATAGTAATCAATAGGATTCAAATCAGGGCCGCAGGGTGGCCACTCGGCAGGGTCAATCTTCTTTCAGGATGGCTACTTGTGGGCCGTGTGAGCTGGAGCGCCATCTTGCTGGAACACAAAGTCTGGGCTTTTCTCATTGATTTCTGATCACATCAGAGTCGGAGCATCCCTGCAGCAACTGTGCCCATCAGTCTTGACTCCAAGTGCAATGAGGATGGACGTTTGGCTGTCATAGGATGCACCAACTGAAACCATAGCTGACTCAGAAAAGCGCTTCCTTTCTTGCAGAAGCTGAGCTGAGTCAATCTCCTTTTTCTTGCACACAGCTGCATGATCTCGGTCATTCCGTGTGTTTTGTCTCAACCAACACTGATTCATCAGTAAACCAAAATTGTTTCCCACCGACTTTTCTGCCCGGAAACGTCAAAGGAGTTTCTTCCTTGTAGCTGCAGACAATTCCGGAACGATCACGCGTTTGAAAACTTTCAGTTGCAGGTCATTTTTGACGATGCGCCGGACAGATGAACAGGAGGTACCGTTTCTCTTGGCTACTTGAATGAACGTTTTCTCCAGTTCTCACACTTTTTTTTTTTCTTTTATTTAAACGGCCACTACCTGGACGAGGGGCATCACTACCAATCTCGCAACGTTTTCGCAAAAGATGAATTACTGTTGATTTCTTCCGGGTTTCTATTAGGATATCCTTCCAAAACTTGGTTCAGTGCGATTCCTTTCTCTTCTCCAAGTGATTTAATTAAAACCTCATCTCTCGGTCCAATTTTATTTAGGGGCTGATTTGGAAAAAAAGAAAGTCGAATCATTAACGCAACACTCCACATGCTGAAAAAACTGCGCAAGCACTCCTTCAGGAGGTCAAGCTGATACGAGTGGCTAGTTGCAGGCGAGGAATGAATTCTTGTTGTCGCTGTGGCAATACCACCCAAGAAGAAAAAGTGCGAGAAATATGAGGGGGGAAAAAAAAAACACAAAACATGAAGGAGGTGACAAAGGCTACAATGTCTTCAACTTAACAGCCGTTGCTTCTTCACATGAGTCGGGAAAATTGCATTGGCAACTTTTTTTGGATTGTGTTTTGTTCAAATGGCCATAACTTCACTCCTAATACAGCAACAGGGTCAAAACCACACATAGATCGAAAGATAAATGAATAAACTTTAATCTGATTTATTGTTTTAAGTTTCCAGTACCAACCGTTCACGTGATAATCAAATATGAAAAGTGGATCTATCTATCTATAGTGTATCTATCTACATCCCCCCCCCCCCAGGTAGTATTGTCACTAATGATAATGAGGTCACTAAGACCTTACAGACATACATTAAATAGCCTTATTCAACAACTGTAGTAATCCATATTATGTCTAGAACGGCTCAAATAATTTAAGAAAACGACAGTCCATCATTGCTTTAAGACATGACTTGTGTTCTAAATAATAAAAGGCAACAACAACTAAAAAAAAAAAAAAGGAGGGTGTACAAACTTTTGACTGGTACCCTATTTCCAGCAGCAGAGCAAAAATAAACATATTGTGTCCGAAATGTCACTTACTCAATATCAAATACTTGTTTATAGAACTGTTGGATAAAAGCTCTCTCGGACAATACTACCTGTGGTATTCAGTGTAACCACACTTACTTATGCAACACTGCTTAAAATAAAACTAGTCCTCTTCCACATTTTTAAGCCAGCTTGCATCTTTAAGAAGAAAAGGACTTCACAATACATCAGTATTAATACATATAACTGAGTAGTAGTATGGTATTGCATTATTTTAATAACCACAATTTGAGCCTGGTCAAAAAGGTTTCCAGGCAACCAGAAAATGGGACTTGGCTGCACACTCACATTTCCACTTGCCCGGTGGACTAGCTAATAAATTAATCATTTGTCCACCTGGATATAGCATAAAAGCATGTAAAAGCAGATGAATGGCCACACTACCTTCACTCAGCCTTTAACAAATGGATACTATTTGAGCATGTGTTCTAAATATATCTAAATAAAACAGCGCTCCACTTACCTTGGCATACTCGATCTTGAGCGTGCAGCAGCCTGAATATATATCGGCACCATTGAGAGAGGCTTTAGCCCGCTGTGCACTCTGGACTGAATCAAATGTGGGAATAATTAAGGAAATAAGTACATTCTAACAATGACAGCCACTTTACAATAAGCCCTTACAAGGCTTAGTGACTGCTTATCTGCAGGCCTCAGTGCCTTTACTTTGTAAGGATCTTTGCTTTATTTCGGCGAATATGACACGTATCCGAAAGCAGTAAAGGATATTCTACCATGGCCTGGACACCATTTTTCCTGAAGATGACGATTCTTTGAACAGGACCACAATTGTTGCAGATGGTATACAGAACGTCCTGCAGGATAAAAAAAAAAAAAAAAAAACATTAAGGATACATATGTGTGGTTATATAAGTATATGCAATCACAGCCATGACTGTTCGTCCTGTAATGTTTAACGTACAAACACTAACGTAAGGGGGTTACAAAAGGCTTCGAGTATTACCGTGGTGATGGGATAAATGGGGTTCATGATTGTGAATAACAAAACATTATTAACACTTCGAGAGTCGTCAGAATTGCCGGGCCGGGAGATCTTCTGACTGGTGGAGTAATTCACATAAGCAGGATTTCCAGCAATGTAGATCTGGTTGTCGTTAGCGTACGTTACAGCGTTGCAAGAGCCGCTCATGTCCTCATATTCCACTAGGGCTTGGCGCTTTTTGGGCATCAGCACCACATAACTGTGGAAACAGGAAAGAATTTGACTGAAGCACAAATTTTCCTTTTCCAAATACAACATGTTGAGAAGGAAAAAATACAAAGTCAATTTGGGTATTTTCCCTAAAACAAAACCACAAAATCAGCAACTAAGTATTTTCTGCAGAAGGTGGATGGATGGATGGGGAGGGAATTTAAACAATAAAGTTCATCTATTTATTAGATAGTAGACAAACACACCCAATAATTGAAAAACGCACAACTATCTACAGCGGAAACACTCTAGTTGGTGATTACGGGTGTTAAACTCGGAAGGGTTTGGTCGAGACGCCGTACGATGAGCAGACTTCATGAAGCTTTGCTACACACTTCTGAACCCTTCCACTGAAAGGTCTATATTTTTAATGCTGCCTCATGTTCCTTTTAAACATCACAATGCATTCTGCTACAAAAGCCCTGCAGTTAAGCTTTAAAAAGGAAGAAACGTATGAGTAAATGGTGAGTTTTGGAAGCAGACATGGCAACACTGACAATACCAGAGAGATGTCAATTGTTGTGTTGGTTGGTTTCGGCAAGTCGAACACTGATTAGAGATGTAGGCGGTTGTGACATAATTGCATTTTCCCCGTTTGCACGTTATATCTGGTGAATAGGCAAGTTTACAGTTTAGGAAATTATATATCCCTGTTGTAAAATGTTAATGACAGAATGTAATGACTTACAAATCATCTAAACTCATATTTAATTGAAAATAGAACAAAGACAACATATAAAATCTTGAAACTGGGAAATTTTGTTGTTTTATTTTTATTTTAAATATATACTCATTTTGAATTTGCTGCAAGTAACACATTTCAAAAAAGTTGGGAGAGGGGCATGTTTACCACTGTGTTGTAACGCCTCTTCGTTTGGGACTGAGGAGACCAGCTGCCGGAGTTTTGAAAGGGAAATGTTGTCCCAATCTTGGCCAATACAGGATTTTAGGCAGGGTTTGCTCAAAAGTTCAGTGTGTCCTTTGTTGTATTTATTCCCCCCATTTCATGATGTGCCAAAAGTTTTCAATGTGTGACAGGTCTGGACTGCAGGCAGGCCAGCTTAGCACCCAGAGCTATGCTATTGTAATAAGTGCAGAATGAAGACTGCCATTGTCTTGCTGAAATAACCAAGGCCTTCCCTGAAAAAGATATTGTCTTGATGGCAGCATACATTGCTCCAACACGTGTATATATCGTTCAACATTACTTCCCAGATGTGCAAGCTACCTGTGCCATGTGCACTAATGCACCCTCAAACCATCATGGATGCTGGCTTTTGAAATTTGCGCTGATAACAAGCCTGATGGTCCCTCTCCTCTTCAGCTCAGATGACATGGTGTTCATGACTTGTCAGACCACAGGACAGTTATCCACTTTGCCCCAGTCAATCTTAAATAAACTAGGGCCCAAAGAAAGTGGCAGCATTCCTGGATCATGGTTTCTTCTTGTCATGGAAGAGTTCTGACCTGCATTTGTAGATGCACTGACGAACTGTGCTCACAGACGGTGCATTTGTAAGTATTCCTCAGCCCAGGCAGTGACTACAGAACTGCGTCTGTGTATAATGCAGTGCGGCCTGAGGGCCTGAAGATCACAGCCATCTAGTATTGGTTTTCAGCCTTGTCTCTTGAGTACAGAGATACCTCTGGATTCTCTGAATCTTTTAATGATATTGTTTTCCATAGACAATGAAACTGCAATTTTATGTTGAAGAACATTATCTTTAAATTGTTCCACTATTTGCCCATGCAGTCTTTCAAAGAGTGGTGAATTTTACACAGCATCCCAAATTCTTGGGAAAAGGGCTTGTGTATGTGTGTACATATATATATTATATATATATAAATAAATGTTTACACACTGCAGGAACACTTCTATACATAAATGTCTGGAAGCTAACCGCCACCACTTTAAGAACCTCTTGTAATTGTAGAGGCCAAAGGTAACTTGTATCAATCTCGTGATGTCTGAATAAATTTAGTATTAAAATATTTATACAAATTTTTTCTTTTCCTAAAGTGTGTATACATTTTTTGGCTGACTCTGCAGGTGTGTGAGAGTATGTATATATGTGTATCCGGTAACTTCCCTGTAACATACGTATATACATATGTATACCTGGCTCTCATAATTGAAATGTAACAGTAAATAAGTCGATTGCTTGCTATACTATTACAGCATATGTTAATAAGTTTTTAAAAAGGTGTATACTGTCATATTGAGTTGCTGTCCAAAATACTAAAAAATATTACAGATTTTTAGCCGTAACCTCAACTCTTACTCTGTACTGAGAAGATCCGACGGTCGGAATTAAAAAGCCTTTAAAAGACACTGTAATAAAGCAGGCTATAAGATGCAAGTTACCTGATGGTTCCGAATTCCTGCAGGGCTTCAACAATGTCTGCTTCCAAAACTCCATCCACCAATCCTCTTATGTGGACCACGAGGGAGGGGAGAGGTTTGTGAGGGTCCTCGTAGCCCTCCTGTAAAACACAGCGGTCACACACGTTACAGCTTACAAAAAGAGACATTTTAAAAACAAGATTCACTACAAAGCTGAAAAACACATATGAGCAGTTCAGTGGGGAATCAAAAGCTAGCAATCTACTACAGCTTTTGTGATTGTAGCAGAAAGCCGAAGGTTCTCTCGGATAATAATATAGTCTCGCTTAGTCTCAAGTTCAAACCCATCTGGCTATATAACAAAATTAGCTATTTAAAATGAAGATTACGCAACATGTCTGAAGTCAAGCTTCCACTGAAAAGATTTTGGGTGAGACTTGGGTAATTACTTGATAACTAGATTAATATCATCGTTCCAGCACAAAATTACAGAAGTTAACTTTGGGCAACGCATGTTTGGCTGGAAATTGCGACACTTTGCAGAACTATTCTCTTAAGTTTTTAGAGCCAAGTCCAGTATTTAACAGTTGTTAAACTCAAATCTGATCTGGACCGGCTCACTATGTAAAGTATTAAACAGGATGAGGCACATTTCCCAATAACAGCATGCCTAGAAAAGGTTTTATTCCGCACACGCTTTTTACCATTTATAATGTTGCGGAATGTCTGCGAGACAACTTGGTTCCTATTATGAATTACATTACAGCAGCTATAAAAAGTTGCTCCATTACTGGCCTCTCATTTTCATCCTCTCTACTGAAGTTACAGAACAAATCCTGTCCTATAGACATTCAAGTGAGAGAAAGCTTCCTGACACTGAAGGTTCAGAAGTGTCTCTGTTAAAAAATTAATGATTTGATAAATTTCAACACATATATATATATATATATATATATATATAAATGCTTAGCTCATAATGCGCATCCATCATACAATCCCCTGTGTAATTAACAATAGAAACGTAACAAATGCAGTCACAACTATTGTTGCTGTTACTGAAAATTAATCACCCAATTAGAATCAGGATTTCAGCAGTGCTGAGGTTCAGAGGCCTAATATGTAATCTTGGATAATTATGCGACATCTCAAGTTCACTTTTGTTTAGCTGCTGTTGAACCGGTTTCATCAGTGACTATTAGTTGCCATGCAACGTAACAAGCTCAAACCCGAATAGCTTCCTCGTCCCTGTATGAACTTTGAGAAGTCATCTGTTCACACCATACATCCTTTAGGGCACATTATTCCCCAACCCTGCTCCTGGAGTAACCCTGTCCTGCACTTTCTGTCATTTACCTAATCAGCTATTTAACAAGCCCTCCTGGGTCTAAGTGTGAGTGTTAAGGTACCACTAACACGTGCCGGGGGTTTACACAGCTTTAAGGAGCTACTGGGGTTCTGCTTTGTTTGCTACCTAGACGAGTGTTATAGTATTGTATTTAATGTTCTAGATATTCCAGTAAATCCAGTGATAAAAGCATGGAATTAATCTGTTAAGCTAAACATCTTAAATAAAAAACAGAGGATCCTTGTTAGATTTATCAATCAATCAATCAACATTCTACTAAACAGGCCCTGTTGAAGCAGTGTGGCCTCTTGGGGCGTTATTCCACGAGACTTCTGCTAACTTGCTAGCTAACTACATTCATTCATGCTAGCTAGCTAGCTAGCCTTCAAAGCTCCACAAAGCTAACCAACTAGCAAGGTATCTCCGTGCAGCCTTATGAACAAGTTTAAGCGCGTTTTTTTTTATTTTAGGCAATACCTCTGAACTGTATTTCCGTCACAGATTATCCTGAGTGCAGTAAAACACAGTCCGGTGAGTTTTCAGAGAAAAAGAAACAAAGACGTCCAGCTAAGCAAGTCAAGCTAACAGGGTTGTGCAGCTAGCTCGCGCCACTTACGCGCGAGGTCGCAAAGCGCTCTCAGCGCTCAGAAGATAGAAAAAAAAAAGAACAGAAAGTGTAAGATGTTCTCCGGATTCGTCTGTTACTTACAGTCGCCATTCCTCCGTCGTTATCGGTTTTTTGGCGCTTTGTTGCCCTGCCTCCCTCGCTGTAGTACCGGGCCGTTTGCGTAGCCATGTTGTCCCGTTAGGATTTTTTTTTTTTTTTTTTCTTTTTGCCCCCACGCACCAAATGAAAATGGACGAGAAAAAATACGAGAACGTGTGCCTGCCTTCTGCGAGCTCCTATTGGTCAGAAAATCACAGAGCTCAGCCAATGGGGACTATACGACGTCGCTCAACTGCTCCGTGATTGGACAGCTAGGCTCTTTTAGTTATTATTATTATTTTTATTATTATTTGGCCACATACTCTATATAAGATACATGTAACTGAAAAAAGTACTATAATTACACTTACAAGAGTTTATGATTAGGATTACCTACTACTGTACATTAATCAGCATTACACTTTTTTAAATTGTCGAAATTTTGAGATGTCAATATGCAATCCTCAAGCTTATTGTTAACTGAAGCAAAGACAAATTTCCACTTCATGCTAAATGTATTTGCATACAGCTACGTATGTGGATTGTGTGTGCAAATATTAAAAGTTTACATAATTTATATACACACTATTTGAATAAGAAAGGTTCACAAGCTCTGTTAAGCCTTCCTAGACTTTCAGCACTCATGTCATGCTAGAACTCTTTATTTATTTTTGTTCATTTCCAGTGTAAACTTAGTCAAAACAGAAAACTCATTACAGTCATCTTATGAGTACTATCATTTCTTTCTGATTAATATGGAAAGCGAAAATATACAAGTGTTGATTTATAATTAAAGGAGGGCAACAATATTTATGGTAACAATCAATAATTTTAAGGTAAACAGACAGAGTGAATAAATTCTTTTAGACAAGAAGAACTGAACAGATTCATTCTATAACATCATTCTAGAAGATTCCTATGAAGAAAAATAGGGCAAAGAAAGCAAAAAGGTGGATAACTGATTTGGGTTTAGGGGTTGTTCTCCACTCAATCTTCATCTGGGGAGGTGGGGCTTTTTTTCGGGCTGGGGGACCTGGAATGGCTGGAACACAGAGAAAGAAGCCTTCAGTGTGGAGAATATATATCCAATGCAAACAAAATCATCCATAGCACACCTTCTGGATGGCTCTTATTCCATTGTTTGAGCTTGACCTCTGTCAGTGCTGCTTGAGAACTACAGAACATGTTAAACCTAAATAGAACATTACTGTAAAACATCATGAGCTATAATACACTTGTAATGTAAACTTAAGAAATTAACTTTCTTGTTTAAATTTTTTTTATTTTTATTAAAGAAATACTCCAGGATGTTTCTAATCTGGCCACGCTGCATCTGTAGGGTATGTGTAATTACACCAATACGAACTGATACATTTCTCTGTACTGAGAAAAGAATAAGAAACTGTCTAATCAGAAATCACTTACCATGACGGCCAAAGGGCAGCTGTTAAATGCTCTCAATAAACACTGACTATATAATCAAGGATGGACAAAATCAGTAACCTGGGCAGAAACGATCAACACAGTTGGGCTTGCTAACACATTTCTCATTTGTCTCCACCAAAATCAAGGCGAGACGGACATGATAGAACCTCTTACCCAAGTTGTTCTTGTAGTATTATTCAAACACCATGTCAATCTGCTTACTTTTGTGGTATAAAAGTTTTGAGGTGTCAGTGCGAGATCAGAACCCCACAAAATAAAGAACTCATGAAAGTGTTCTACAAAACGTTCTCCTAAAACATCTAGTGATGGAATTCACCAGCTGCCCTTGGTCTTCTATTATAAGCAAAGTCTGCAGAAGCAGGATTCCGTTCTCTACTTAGTTACAGGGAAATTTGTTACAGACACGTACGCTACAAATGAGGTGTATAGGAAAAAGCTGGAGTATTTCTTTAATGTGAGGAGTTGCTTGAAGCAAACTGATGCTGACTGCAACGGGGTCGAGACTGCTTCACCTGATGATAGACCATTTTAGAACCCAAGAGTGCCACCATCTCACATGAGCCATCTACACAATTTCTAAATCCCTTATCTATTGAACAGTACATTTTCCAGAAATTAACGTGAAAATCTCACCCAATGAATTTCTCGAAACAATGGTTGAACTCCTTAAAACAAACAAACAAACAAAAAAAAAAAAAACGAAACAAAACACACACACAAATCCAGGCCAACCTCCATTACACTTGCACTCACTCACTCACACAGCTGCACACACTCACTCTTACAGGCGTGTTAATCATCTCATGCTCTGCACATGTTCAGCATTAAGTAAAGGTTTACAGAGAATCTGGCTTTATTAGAACCAGGGCTCATATCAAGAAGGACAGTAACTCTTGGGTTGGTTACCTTTGCAGACAGTGGCGGAAACAACATACAGAGAAGCGACGGATGCTAGAACTCGAAGACACACTCGCAGAGGTCTTGAAGACTGATCTCTCGTCTCTCTCTTTCTCTCACACACCCTTCTCAGAAGCTAAGCATGAAGCCACAGCTTTGAAGGAAAAAAGGGAAAGGGGGGGAGCCCAAAACTCTCAGCCCAGCATTTCTGGTCTGCAGTAGTAGTGCATGGGATGGGAGTGGGGCGGGTGGAACAATTGTTTGAGTACGTGCAGGATGCCCCTGGACGATCTCTTTAAAGCAGCGCGGCAGGAGGCTGATCTCGGGTAAGTTCTTTTTTCACCCTCCTGGAGGACGTTTAACACGGCAAGGACGAGCCCTGGTCAGTGCTGTCCGCTCCCGCACTCTTTAAGAAAAGACAAGAACAGCCTGCAGCAATTGGTCACCGGAGTCTGATCGAGACAGATTTGTGCTTGCTTTCTTTTTTTTTGGCGGGTGATCTCGTTCACTCTCTGTAGCTAATCAACTGGATCTGAGGGAGAAGAGAGATGAGAAGAATCCCCAAATCTTAACCACCCTGACCCTCCCTCCCTTGAACAAAATCCCGAATCCTTATAAATTGTGTGTGCGAGTTGTCTCTAGTACCTTAAGTACGACCTGACCAAGATCATCTAGACTTGAAAGTAAAAGACTATGTTTCAGACTATGTTAGGAACTGAAATACGGAGTGGGAATGGAGGGCTGGGCTGATGCTCCCTCAATCGTTTTTGGAGTGACTTACTTAGAATCCCTCTCTACTGCATCTAATTTAACTGCCGCTGCTTCATCCATCCATCTCCATCACCAATCCGTCCATCCACGGCTGGAGCTGCGTCATCAGACTAATGGTCTTACCTGTGGTGGAATTTGTGCTTCCAGGAAAAACTATGAAATTTATAGTAGACTATTTTTAACTATTCAACGTTTTCTTCTCACTATGATCAACAGGTTTACCTAACTGACTGATTCATAAACATTATAGTTTGCAATTAGGTGGGGCCTTATATATCCTAATTCAGATAATTTAACTTCTTAAGCAAGAACATGCTTTTGGAATATTTGATCAGAAGAACGACAAGGTTAGGGCAGTTACAGAAAAGCAGGTTCTGATGTGGGTGAAGACCAGAAACCTACCTGCGCCTCTTCACGCTGTGAGAGCGGGACCTGGATCTGGATCTGGAGCGAGAGCGCGAGGCAGATCCAGAGCGAGAGCGACTGAAAAATATAAATCGCACAGCATTCTTGCACCGGCGCGAGGCTCACCAAAAGCAAAAGAAGAAATAATAATCATAGAGTGGGTTCATACCGCCGAACAGGAGTCCTCGATTTTGAGCGAGCTGGAGTGCCAGACCTACGTGGTTTTGAAAGGGAAAAAAAATCATGCATATTACTTATACATTTAGTTTAATTATATTAGATCCAATGGAAAAATTACAGCCACTGTGATTTAACAGAAATGTCCAACCACTTACCTGCTCCTGCGCTTTGAATAAGATGGAGAACGGTACTTCCTAAGAGACAGAGGAAGAAAATGTCCGTTTAGTAGGGCAAAAGTTTTTTTTACGCTGGTTTACCATAAGCATTCTACCTTCTTTCACTTACAAGTTGGCCATGTTAGTGCAGCCTAGAACAACAAGAGAACCTGGAATGTATGGGCATGCCACCTCTATTGCTCTTTCCCCTCTAAATCTAAATATTCTACCTCTAAATTAGTCATTCTCCCCATGTCTGCATGGGTTTCCTCCAGTTCTCTGTTTGTCTCCTGATGGTAGGTGGTTGGATACAATTAATTGCCCCTCGGTGTCATGTGAATGAGTGTGTGAGCACATTGTGCACGTTACATCATTAGCATAAGCTACAAGTTCTATAAATTATGTAGAATGATGATTATGACAATCAGACTACAGTTACTTTACAGTAAAACTTTTTTTTTTAGCTCCAGTTCTTTATCCTGCTGTACATTTGCGGTTGTATTGAGAACTACGGATGTGAGAGAAACTGTATGTCATTGTATTACTGTACCTACTGAATAGACTACAGTCACTTTGAAAACTATGAATAATAATAAAAATGAAAATTCCAACTTGTTATAGCTGCGGCTTCGAGATCGTGAACGGTTGCGGCGGCTCCTAGACCTGGAACGAGATCGAGACCGGGATCTGCAAAAGAAAACAAGGAAAATGCACTTCTTCTCTGAAAAGCCTTTCTTGGCAAAGACGCTGTAACAGTTAGAGACACGGCAGTCTTTAAAAGTGTTGAACCACTTTGCACCTGCTTCGACGTCCTCGCTTGCTGAAGCGGTAGCAGTCATAAGCGTAGTGTCCCCTGTCTCCGCACTGATAGCATCTGTCATTTGGATCAAATGGACGGCGGCTGGCTCGGCCGTATCGGCTCTTCCTAGACATTCCAGTGGACAGCTCCACGCGAATCCGAGATCCGCCCAGTAACCTGAAGTGTGATGAGAAAAACAGATGCATGACCCGACATCCCTATCCACTGGTGAGAAAAAAAGCTCAGCTCCAATATCCAAAAAAACTGTAGTGGAAATTCATCTCCTAAATTGTTCTCCAGGTCGATAAGCTTACATAGTACCTAGATATAATACAAAACGGGTTTCAGAAGTTTCTAAAATGCACACGTTTAAATATACTTACTTTCCATCCATTCCTTTCACTGCATCCTCTGCGTCCCGGGCATCTTCATATTCCACAAAAGCAAAACCAGGAGGGTTCCTGGCCACCCAAACGCTGCGCAAAGGGCCATAGTAGCTGAAAGCCCTTTCAATTTCTCCTTTAGCAGCTCCTCCTCCCAGATCTCCTACATACACCTTACACTCCAGGTTTCTGGATGAACTGCGAGATGATGATGAGGAGTAGTATGACATCTCTCTCCTTACCTACAGAAAAAGAAAATACTCATCTGTAGTGTCACAGCCTAATAATGAAGTCATAGCATGAGAATTCCAGTACTGGAGGGGCGGAGCCAGGCACAGTTTGGCAATTTACCTGCTCAAAGTTATTGAGCATCTGAGCTCTGCAGGACTATCACCAAAATGTTCTGGATTTATCCAGAAAGCCTCCTTAATTCCTTTATCCTGTGACCAAGAAATCAATTGTGCGTCACAGGCTAATCATCAATTTGGCATCAATTCTTTCAGTATCACACATCTGCCTTGTACGACAGGGTAAAGAAAGCCATTTCTCAAAAAGGGCCATCTGGAGTCCATTTTGCACAAAGACACCTGAAGGATTCTGCAAGGAACTGGCAGAACATTTTATGGTCAGATGAAACCAAAGTAAAAAATGTTTGGCATGAATGATGGAACCGTAACATCCCCAAAACAACACTGTCCCAATTGTGAAGCACAATGGTGGAAGCATAATGTCGTAGGCACGTGATCGGATTGGAAAACGTGTCAAAACTGATGAGCGGACGGATGGAGCCAATTAAGTGAGAGGTTTTCCTGGAAATGAAATCTGCAAAATGTCTGAAAATTCCCAATCCAACAGGACACTGACCGCAAGCAAAAACCCAACGCTTTTCTTTATTAAACAAAACACTCTGCATTCATGTGGTATACTGGGTTGCCTGGATCAAGTCCAATGCAAAACTACATTGTATTCATTTTCTATCCAGTGTATTAAAGAAGCACTTATAAAATAAACTTAAAATGTCTTGAATAAAAGTAAATCGACATGTGTCTTACTTCACTAAAGATATTTGGAGCTGTGTGTATGAAGCATGCTTTCAGTGAACGAAGCAAATACAATTTCTACAGTGAAAGCTAACGACAGGCTTCCCAGACCTGCAACTGCGCACTGTTTACATATCAAGTCTAACTTAAATAACAAGCTAGCAAACTGTTCAAACCGCACACAATTAATAACGATTAAACACCCGAAGCTTCTAAGATTGTTTTCAAATCTTC
The DNA here is from genome assembly GCA_030068235.1 of Notoglanidium macrostoma. Classification (NCBI taxonomy): domain Eukaryota; kingdom Metazoa; phylum Chordata; class Actinopteri; order Siluriformes; family Auchenoglanididae; genus Notoglanidium; species Notoglanidium macrostoma. The sequence goes on along the minus strand of JAQQZR010000018.1, from coordinate 6,194,982 downwards.
TATTTCTCTAAATCAGCCGTGGTTATTAGCGAGCTGATCAAATTAACTAGCAAAGGACTTACAAGAGGCTAAACATTAAGCTTCCGCTCTAGTTGCACAGGTAGTTAGCTAGCTAATGAACTAATCTGAAAATAGCTGCGTTAATGATACTGTTACTAGCTAAATGTGTTCCCATTTTAAATATAAAAAGGTATGCTTTCTTACCTAACCAGATTAAGTTCCCTCGACTAAAAAGATACAGCCAATTAGCTCTTTCTACGTTAGGTAATAAGCTTATATGCAACACTAGCTAGCTAATACGAAATGTAGGCTGCAGCTAAGGAACGCGGATTTCGCTAAATTAGCAAGCTAGCTTTCACGACACTGTCGTTATAAATTACTCTTACCTCTTTGCGTTAATTATTATACCCAGGTTTACAAAACTGACTTCAAAAAAGCATACACCGGAAAAGATAACGACTTTCGTTTTCAATGCTAATGAGTACCATTAGCTGGACATAAAGAGGAGAGGAGTTGGTTGTAGCTTATCTCGCTGCAGTGGGAGGAACAACAACAAGCCAGCCGCTTTTGGCCTCACACCAAGGCGAAAGCATGGAGAGCTATTACTGCACGTAAACAACTCGCATTTAGTTTTACCCAAATGAGATGAGGTTTCAACGATGCTTGTGTGAGTGGGCGCTGTGTGATAATACGGGATTATATTTATATGTGAAGAATTTAATATGAGTATTTAATGTTTAAGCTGAGGTTATATATTTGCACCATCAGTGTTTATGATCATTGTGGTGATACAGTTTCCAACTGGATCAGCAGGATCAGGTAACCTGTAGTGTCTCTATATATTCTTTCTTTCATATATTCTAGTATTTTCATGCTAATTCAATTGGGGTCTGGGGACTCCACATACCTGTGCTATATTTCCAAGGAGTCCCCATTTTCATTTATTTATTCATTTATTCATTCTCAGCAACCACTTTATCCTGGTCAGGGTCATGGTGAATGCGGAGCCTGTTTCAGGTACACTGGAGATTAAAGCTGGAACACATCCTGGATGGGACACTAATCCACCATGGCACCATGTATACACTCACCAGGTTATTGATAGGAAACCAGAGAGGGAACCAGAAAACCCAAAGGAAACCCTCAGAGAGAATGTCCAAGTCTCCACACAGGCACTAACCAGGGGTGTCGGAAGCATTTTGAGTCTGTGGGGGGTCTGTGGGGGGTCTGTGGGTCCTCCTCCATACATTTTTTTAACGAATTAGATGCCATTTCCTGCATTCTGGTGTATTTTTCTAACAGGTTGTTAAACACCTAATTTTACCTATAGAAGTCACTTAATTCAATGACTGTTTTAGAGACTCAACAGTAAGTCCTCATTCAACTAGTCCATATTCATCAGCCTGTTTTTAACTGCTACCCACTGCTA
>JAQQZR010000018.1:6143146-6188886 GCA_030068235.1 Notoglanidium macrostoma | reverse complement strand
CGGAGTGGAATTTCAGTGGTGTGTGTATTCTCATATCCATCAAGTGGAATGGATTCCTTCGCGAAGCAATAGAAACAATGCTGGGTGAACTAATATTTTATGTTAAATGTGGGTGGGTCCAAATGAATAATTATGAAATGTGTGTGTGTGTGGGGGGGGGAACGCCCCGCTCAGCTTTAATGGTGGTGACGCCCATGGCACTAACCCAAGCATTCCTGGACACCACCTGCTTTAAACAGCCTCTGTTTAATTGACTGACATAGCAATCCATTATTATTATAGTTGTCCTTATAGGCTAATTAAATATCTCACTTGGATTGGGTTTAAAATCCTGCATCACATATACAATATACACTATATAGCCAGAAGTACGTGGACATCTGCCCAATCACACCTACATGTGCTTGTTGAACACTCCATTCTACATTTAGTCCCCCAGTGCTGTTACCAAAACCTCCACTCTTCTATGAAGTTCTTCCACTAGGTTTTTAGAGCATGGCTGTGAGGATCTGTGCTCATTAAGCCACAAGAGCATCAGTAAAGTCAGCCACTGATGTTGGGTGCAATCGGCGTTCCAATTCATCCCGAAGGTGTGCAGTGGGGTTGAGATCAGGGCTTTGTTCAGGCCACTCGAGTACTTCTACTCCAACCACGTCTTCATGGAGCTTGCTTTGTGCCCCGGGGCATTGTCATTCTATAACAGATTTGGGCCTCATAGTTCCAGTACGGGGAAATTGTAATATTAAAACATACAATACAGTTGTATGTACAATTGTACATGCAATTGTATGCAATTGGGTTCCTCCACCTTTGGGGTAACAGTTTGGGGAAGAACCACACAATGGATGTGAAGGTCAGGTGTCTACATACTTTTGGCCACAACATACTGTTATCCATTTTCTTAATCTAAAATTCAATATGTATAAATAATGGCACCTTGAATATGGAATGGAAGGTTATGAAAAGTGCTGTTTATATTATAGAAAAATGTTTCATATCAACATTTTAAATATAGGGTGCAAAATCCGGGGATTAAAAAAAGCTCTAATATAATGAAGTATATCTGCATAATATGGGTACTATTTTAATTATTGGATTGTGCTGCAATGAACAGCGGCCGGTGATTTTTACATGGTAAAAAAAAAAAAAAGAAAGAAAAGAAAAGAAAAAAATGAGTTCTTGATTGCAAAAATATTTGAAAACTGACGTTGTTCATGTATTTTTATTAAAAAAAATACCCATAGGATAAAGTTAGAATACTTTTTTCCGGTGGCTAGGGGACTTGAATGATGTAACAGCCTGGAAAGTTCCCCGGATGAAGTTTCTATCAGCTGACCAGCAAGAGCCGACTCTTTCCTCTCCCAAACGATACATCGCCTTTTATGTTTGACCCAGAATTTCTTTTTTTAATCTGCATGCGCTACAAATGTGCATAAGCATACTTGCAATACTGCTATTGTATCGCCTATGCTTCATTAAAACATTAAATTCCATTTATACTGATAAACACTTCTTCACATACGCGAATCGGTTCCATGTGTTCACCTAAAAGAGCCAGCTCAATCAATCGACTCACTCTCGAACGACACATTAGCACTAGCTCACAAGGTTGAAGGTCGGAGAGATAGAGTCTAACTACGGCTAAACGGATAGTAGAGGATACCGACATAACGTTGCTCTATAGCTTTCAACATTGGTTGTAAATATTTATAAGGTTTAAAATGCCTAGAGGAAGCCGCAGCCGAACTTCGAGGATGGCTCCCCCAAGGTAAGATAGCCATGCTAACGCTCAACCAACCAGCTAGCTAGCTTGCTTAGCTTAGCATAGCATAGCAAGACCTAGCTGAAGTTATACTAATGTCGCACTACATTAGCTATCATGCTTGCTAACGTACCCTTATTGAACTTTTATTCAGACACGCAAGTTAGTATGTGTCACAGCAAGTTGTGAGTTAGCAAACAAAATCATGAAGTTAGTAATATTTTAAGACCAAATGCCTATCACATTCAATTTAAAGTTTAAATCTAATAACATTTTTAATAACCTTAATAATACCTTTTTTGGACCTGCCTGATCCATCCTGATGTCCTCAACTTCAGGTTGGCGACATCACTTGAAAACCACTTGCTCCTGTTGAGAATGGTCCCTTATCAGCGGTCCCTCAAACCTTTGTATTTAGGTTTATTTTACAAGCATATCCCAGCTAGGGCACATTGAATGTGTGTCAGGAGCAGGAAGGCCTTTCTTTAAAGAATGTCAGCCCTCATCTGAGTATATTAAGCTCTGATTGATTAGAAACAGTCTCACTGTAACCGCTGAAGTCTAGTCACATCTTCCCATTAACAGTATAGACAATTAAAAGGACGAATGACTGAAATCTTCACAGTTGCTTGAAATATGCGGTTGTCTAAATTAGTAGCATGTTGCATCAGTTCTTACGTCTTGTTGATCTTTACAATCACAGCTATTCCTCCCGACCGGCTCCACCTCCACCAGTGGCCAGAGCAGCACCTCCACCGGTGGCCAGAACAGCACCTCCACCAGCTCCTGCACCTGCCCCTGCATCTGCTATGACTGCACCTGCTGCAGCTGCCCCCAGACAGCCAGGTCTGTTTGCCCAGATGGCCAGCACTGCAGCGGGCGTTGCAGTCGGCTCTGCTGTGGGACACACGATTGGCCATGCCATGACTGGTGGCTACAGCGGTGGCGGAAGCTCCGAGGCTGCCAGGCCTGATGTCACCTATCAGGTAAATGCATAACATCGAGAAATAACTTCATAGCCACAGGTATATGTGGTTGATGTAATTTTTTTTTCAGAAGTCTTCAGTTTTTTTGTTCTAGCTGCCACAATGTGCTTGCTTGTGTGTGGGCAATAAATAACAAGGACTGAATGAATCCTCCAGGAGCCTTATCAGCCTCAGACCATGTACCAGCAGCAGCCCATGTATCAGCAGGAGCCAGTGCAGCAGAATCCTTGTGCCTATGAGCTGAAACAGTTCCTCGATTGTGCGCAGACACAGAGCGACCTCAAATTGTGTGAAGGATTCGGTGAGGTGCTGAAACAATGCAAATTCTCCAACGGTATGTATTTGTGATGGTGTCTGTTTTTGTGTGTGAATTGGATAGGCGATTTATTCAAGATTCATGTAATGCACACAGTTTCGTGATCTGACGTATGTCTTAGAAGTCTGTATCAGTGTTCGCTGTCAAAGTGTTTGTAGGCTTTGAGCAGTGGGTTTAACAGCAAACTAGGTCATCACCGAGATAAAACATGGAAACTGACCCAGACATTTCACTGTATTTGCTATATTTCACTGCGTCATCATTTAAGAGTTAAATTTGGATGGCCACATGGTGAAAAATCACATCACAGGTGCTTAAACCATCACATTGAGGAATTCTGTGTAGTGTGAGCAGTATTAAGAAGACAAGATGTCTCTTGAAGTACATACAGCGTAAGCCTGGCTTTACCTGCTCGGGGAATAGGATGTGAGGCTCTTTCAGTTTCAAGGTGAGCAACGAAGGAAGGTTTTTTTTTTTTCTTTTCTTTTCTTCTTCTCCCCCCTTTAGTTTTCTAATTTATCTTTGGGCCATAAAAAATCATAAGAAGAAAGAAACTTAATGTATAATAACATATAGAAAATATCTTGGAATATCATTTAGTCATATGCCAGTTTTTTTAGAGAGTTAGGAGAGAAAATAATCATTTTGAACCTCTTGGACATAAATTGGGTATAACCATCACTAGGCGTAAGACTCGTATGTCGGAAATCTATGAAGTCTGAAAAACTATTGTTCATAGTGCCCACATAACCTTTACCAAAATCCATTATACAGTTTTTCTTTTGTGGGTGTGTCACCAGAGGCAACAACAATTTCTGTACAGATGTATTGTAAGATTATTGCACGTTTCCTAACTGAACCTGGGACAACATGGGGACATCTGTCTCCACTGATGTATAAAGTGTGCATATGTGTATTAATTTTACCTTCTTGTTTGATCACAAATTCCTTCTTACAAAGAAGAAAGAACTCACAAGTGTAGTCAAGTGATGAGTGCATGCAAACCAGTTAGCATGTATAACTGCAGAACTGCACACTAATATGGTCTGTCTTTTTCTTGCGCAGGTTTGCCCTGAGACTGGATTGGAGACTTCGCTTAGGACTATTCTTAATTGATACACATACATAACAATGAGAACATCAGAAATGCATAGTAGGAGTTGTATACATTTCTTAGGATGAACCATTGTATAATTGTTCAAGACTTATTTTTGATTTATATATATATTGGTTAACTTGCTATGAATGTCAGAATTGCATATTGTATGTACTTTCAGAAGATCACCGCACATGTGACTGATCAAAAAACACAATAAACCCTGAAACCACTGTTTTGTCTTTTGAAATGGAGAATTATAACATTATGATTCAGTAGGTGCCTTTTTTTTTAGGCTTCTGATGGACATCTACAGGACAACTTCACAAGATTGAAAATAAGTTCCATCAGTACAGTCATCCTGTACGGTACTGACTGAAGTTGACTTGTGACATGTGCAGTAAACGAGTTAGAAGTTTGCATATAACCAGATTGGTCACTTGTGCAAGGTCATTCCTGGTCAGTGGTTTTCTAGCGCAATTGTGTCTTGCTCTAATCCTCTTCCTTTTTATCTCTGACACTCAGACTTCTCACTCTTCTTATAGTACCATGTTTGTATTTTTAATTCACTGCCATCAAGTTGTACTTACAATTAAAGAACCCCAGTTGCACACACTGATTTCATAACGTTAGCAACTTTGAAACGATTGAAATGTGATCAGAAGGTGCAAATGAAAAAGTCAGTTATTGTTCAACTGAATGAACTAGCAGATTTGTTATCAAAGATCTGACTGAGAGGCACTTCTCAAGGAGTGTGTGTGTGTGTGTGTGTGTCCGTGTCCGTGTGTGTGTGTGTGTGTGTGTGTGTGTGTGTGTGTGTGTGTGTGTGTTCGTCCGTCCGTCCGTCCGCGCGTTTGTGTAAAAGCCGCTCGGACTACTTTATTTTTGGAGCGTGACATTCTCGCTGCCCTTTCGCGTGCTGCAGTTTGCGCCCGCGCCCGCGTGCACCGGAACATTGTGTTGTTGCATCATGGACTGATTTGGACGTCTAGAGAAGCAAGAAACCGGTACTCCACTTAAAAAAAAAAAAATCAGGGAATACTGATGCATCAAGGTATACGATTTGTTTTTCGCAGGTTTGTCTTGACAGCGTACCATTTTATCAACCGTTAGGTAACTCGCCGGTTCTTCGGCGTAGCGCGCGCGATGGAGAACAGCTTCCGCGCAGGACAAATGCACTGTGTTTACACTGCGACTGCAGCTTGCACACCATTTTGGGGATCAATAGTAAACGTAACTGTAATACAGACTCCACACAGCCGATATGATCGTGGATTGATCAAGTTTGCTAAATGAATAGCACCTATCCAGGAGAATGTTTCTCCTTTATAGGGTTTTATTAGCTGCACTGGGTTACAATCGAGACCGGGTATTTACCGAAATAAATAATGTCAGTACTGTGACAGCTGAGAATGTCATCAGGACCCAGAAGCGGAACTGTGTGTAGTTTGATATTCTATACGATTTATTACTACGCCGTTCAGTTGCTCTTCAGCTTATAATGGCTACCTATCGTCAATCCAGTCTTATTTGTAAAGTCCTGTTAACAATAGACTGTCGCAAAGCAGCCTTCCAGAATATTCAATAGACTGTCGCAAAGCAGCCTTCCAGAATATTCAGCTGTAGATTTAGATCCCGAAGGACAGTGGCAAGAATACACCGATGATGGAGAAACCTTGAGAGGAACCAAGCACAGAAGGGAACCCATTTTCTTTTGGGTGGCACTGAATAGTGCAAGTATAAATCATTCCTCATCTACAGCTCTTAGTCAAACAGTGTTGAAAGGATGTTCAGTAGGCTATGAGTATAGTGTGAAGGAGTCCTGGGATGAGTACAGGACAGCCTTTATGATTACAGCATCAGCAGTTAGTAGTGCACTACACTAGTAACCTTATTGATCAGAAGGTCAAGCCTCAGCACCACCATGCTGCCACTGTTGGGTCCTTGAGCAAGACCCTTAACAGGGTACACCCTGGACAAGTCACCAGTCTATTGCAGGTCTAACACGGGACAACAAAACCAGTCACACCTATAGGCAATTTAGAGTAGCCAGTTGACAGTCTGTGGACTATGGGAGGAAACGAGGCAGGCACGGGGAGAACATACAAACTCCACTCGGCTGCAAGGTTCGAACCCAGAACATTCTTGCTGCACTACGACAGTGCTAATGACTGCACCACTGTAACACCACCAAGATGCTCAGTTATTGTTAATCACAATTTGGCCAAACTAGTAGATCATCTAAAGAATTTATAACATTTCTATAGTAACACTGAAGTTCTGTTTGTATCTTGCTGTTGTGTGCTTTCATTAAGGTTGCAACCGAGTTTCCTTGGATAATCTGTGAAACCATCATCATGACTAAAGATGACGAAATCCCAGACTGGGTGGGAGCTCAGGAATTCTACGAAAAATATGATCCCAAGGAAATCCTTGGAAGGTAGCAGTGATGTGTTCCACACATGTAGATTTTTATTGTGGTATATTTGTATATTACCTGTACATGTAAGATGCCAATGCCCAGAAGACTATAGATCAAATTTTATAATGAAATCTGATATGTTCAAATTTCCTGTGTCACGTCATATTGTCTATATGAGTAATGTAATACCTCCAGCAGGGGTGTAGCCAGACCTCTTACAATGGTGTGGACAGGTTTGACCCAGTGTATAGGGGTGGAAACCTAGGGTGGGGAAAAATACTAGTCCACATCAATATAAAAGGCTCTGTGTTTACGCAAAAGACTTCATTATTAGAAAAAGAAAACCCAATTATATTTACTGTAATTTGTATTTTGCTTCAGTCTTCAGGCTACTTGTTATCTTTTTATTTATTCCTAAATTAAAAATGCTAAATTTCATGCATTTGCTTGACCCATTTTTGCCAAAGGGTGGGCCATGTACATGCATGAAATTTTGTATTTTTAATTTAGCAATGAATAAAAAGTGCAATTTTTAAAAAATGATTTATTTCACCTAGAAGTTTTAACATACCTTAAAAAAGGTATACTAACTTTAAAAATCATTTTAACCAGTGAATATGTAAATATTTGTGATGTTTGCCTGTTTTATACATGCTCTGGTATTACATTTTGGGCAATATATTCTAAATTTTCTAAATCTTTAATTTCTTGTACAGGGGAGTTAGCAGCGTGGTCCGACGCTGTGTAAACAAACGTACAACTCAGGAATATGCAGTCAAAATCATCGACATAACACCATCAGATAAAATGACACCTCAAGAGATAGAGGAGATCAGGGAAGCCACAGTGAAAGAGATCGAGATCCTGAAGAAAGTATATGGGCAAGAGAACATAAGTAAGAATTCACTCTTTTCATACCAGATGACAACCAAATCCAAGAACAATCAGGACACGTTTTCCTTCATTTACAGTTGAGAGCAAAACTTTGTACATCTTTAGGACAAAATCTAGACAGATGATGGTTCTTCATTATCATAAATAACAAAAAAGTCAAAAGTTTTCAGCCCCTGGTTTAAATGTGATTAATGTGAAACCGCATTTGGCCTGCTAGCTCCTTGCATATCTCCTTAGGATACTTTGTACATCGATTGTAAAATAGAGGTCCATTTTCCCATTCAAAAAGCATAAGGGATGCAAACCTTTGCTCTTGATTATGTTATTGTCTGTTTCTGAATAAATGTCTTGTTCTCTAGACATCCATAAACTGCAACATATTATATTTTTGTATCATCACTGTCATAAATATCTTCAAATCTGCAGTTCCTAAAAAGTTCCACTGATGAACAAAACAAAGGACTTTTGTGTGGTGCAACAGAAATGTGTTTGCTCTATTGTCCAGAGATTGCGAGTTTGAATTCCAGTGATTCCACAGTCATCTGTGGTCAGAAGCCAAATTGGCAGCCCTCTCTGGGTGGGAGGCACATACGCCCTCTCCACCGTCAATCACAGTGATCCTAGCCAATCATGGGTGTCTGTGAGCTCATGAATGCAAATAAGTGCAAATAATGCTTTTCTCTGAGTGTATTATGCTGCCCTGTGATGCAGCATGAACAACAGTTCAAAAAAGATTTGGTTGGTTTTCTTTATGAGTCTCAGAGTCTTCACCTTTATGGGTTGGTAGCTGTTATATAATAGCAAGAGCTTGCTTGAAGGGTATAAATTGGTAGGTGACTAAACTGGAGTAGAAAAATTGGGGGAAATTCAACCAACTATTCTGGAGATATAGTGCTAACAAAAATCTTGGAAGGACAGAAATGAAAACCACTCAGCGGCAAAGGCTGGATAGGTTTTTAATATTATACCACTAGGTATGTCTAAGGTTCTTTTTGGCGTAACTTAAAAATTGCTTGTATGACAAATATTTATGATGATACTCTATAAATCTGTACTTTAATATACTGTTTAATATCATAAATCTCTCTATATATACACTATACTTTCTCTCTATAGTTCAGCTGAAGGACTGCTATGAGACAAAAGCCTTTTTCTTCTTGGTCTTTGACTTGTGAGTACATTACAACTGCCACACTACTCAATAGACATTATCTCCATTATCTCTTCACTGTATATAAAATGTCCCTACGCACTGTAGACGTGTATATAAAAATGTGATATTTCTTCTTCATTTCTTACTGACAGGATGAGGAGAGGAGAGCTGTTCGATTATCTCACTGAGAAAGTTACACTGAGTGAGAAAGAGACAAGGTTGGCCATGTGTATTACTGTAGTTCAAATCCATCTGCATGATGAATACCATAGTATAACACTTTCATTTATTCATTTCGTAGATGTGTTTATCCAAAGCCAGTAACAAGCTGAGCAGAAGCTAGAACTATTTTAGGGAATCAATTGTGGTATATGTAGAGCTAGACCAACTGAACATAAACACAGTTAAACATACACAGGCCCTGATTCAAATTCAAATTCAAATTTTATTTGTCACATACACAATCGTACATGGTACGACATGCAGTGAAATGTATTTGCAGTGCCCGACCCAGAAACACTAAATTGGAATACAAAATAAAAAGAATGAGTAAAAATATAATAAGAGAAAAAAGTATATAGGACATAAAATATATAAAAGATATGAAAATATAAAATGATATAAAATATAAACAGTAGATGGAAATCTGTGCAACGGAAGTATTGTGCAATTAAGTAGAGTAGATGTGCAAAGTAAATGGAATAAAGATGTGCAATTTCAGCAGCAAATGTGTGATTTGCAGACATTTAAAATCTTAGCAAAATAGGAGTTCTATGTAGAGCCCTTAACAGAGTGATTCCTTTTCAGGCCGGAGTTCCCAGTTGAACCTGTTTAGGAAACTAAGAAACCTTTAACTAATAAAGGAACCGTTTAGGTAACGGGCATCTTGTGGGTGATTTCAAATTTCAAATCCAAAGGAAAGGTGAAAAAAATATGGTGCCAGTGCAAGTGTGAAGCCAGTTCTGACTTGGTGCTTTTTGAGATCCGGCTCGCATTTCGATAGGTTTGAGAACTGAACATTAAATAGCGGAAATTGGGGTTATTTTCATTTTTATATAAACGTACTTTTAAAGTCATTACGCCTTGCATTTGAAGGTTGCTTTCAGAATTCCTAACAGAACCTTCATTGTGTTCCTGCCCTAGGGTTAGCCTAACCCTAACCCTAACCCTAGATTTTGTGGTGTGCACCAGTTCTTTCTTTGGTTGAAATGTTTGGAACCGGTTCTAGATTAGGTACTGGGTCTAGCAATAAATCAGTCGAAAAGGGCTATAAGAGGCTTCCTGTGTAAAACTGTAAGTACTGTAATGTAAACACATATTTATATGTCAAGTATAATGGCAATTAATCCTTGTGAAATATGTGAATAAATTGTTTAATTATGAATGTTTTGCTCATTTGAATCACACAACTATATATGAGGATAAGAATAAGCCCTAGTACTCAGCAGCACTACATTCACTAGTTAATAATCGTTCAAGTTTTCTGAATCTTTTTAAGATTTATTTAAATTTAAGATCAGCTTGCAGCAGTGCCATAACATGTACAGTCAGGTCCGTAAATATTTGGACATTAGTTTTGTCATTTTAGCTGTCTATGCTAGTTAAATTAAAATAATGAATATTATTCATTATGGTGGTTGCTGTTTTTCTGGGGGCTTTTCGGAAAGTGAAATGCCTATTTGCCACTGTTTCCCAAGAGCCTGGTATAGGCGCTAACCCTTGTGTTGGAGTACTGTATGAATCTATGCATGATGCCAAACTTGCAATGGGTTTCCACAAAAAAAAAAAGAGGATCTCTAAATTATGGGCATTAAGTATATGTCTGATGCTCCAGGAAGTTTGTCCTGGTAAAGGTGCACTTTCTCCAGGTTCTACAAGGTTATTTTTGCGTAGTTGTCCAAACATGTTTGCAGTTACTGTACATGACATCTAACACTATTATTTTCAGAAAGCTTATGCGCTCATTGCTAGACGTGGTCAGCTTCCTTCACTGCCAGAACATAGTTCATAGAGACCTGAAGCCTGAGAACATCCTCCTGGATGACAACATGAACATCAAACTGACCGATTTTGGTTTCGCCGTGCAGATTGCTCCTCAGCAGAAGCTCAATGGTAAGTCCTTTATGTTTATCCTTTTGAATCTGATTTTGTTATTTTACTAACCATAGTCACATGCACATGCAGAATTCCAAGACTGCTGATATTTTAAAATAACAGAACTTATAAAAAATAGTAGTTTACTGTTAATAGTAATAATGCTTGGATGCCCTGCTATATCAGTACTTAGTAACACCCCTTTGGCCGGTATCACAGCTTACAAATACTTTTTGTAGCCAGCTAGGAGTCTTTCTATTCTTGTTTTGGGAATTTTCAACCACTACTCCTTGCAGAATGCTGATAGTTCTGAGATGTTCTTGCGACGCTTTGCATGCATGGTATGTTTAAGATCTACCTACCTAGTTTTTAGAGCCTCAGTCAGCCGCTTTGTCCTAATGACTACATTTGACCTTCCCAATGAGTCCTACTGAGTTAATTAAAGACTAATGAGTTAATTAATTTCTGAAAGTGGAATTGTGTCATTATTCACGTAAAAAAAAAAAAAAAAAAAAAAAAAAATCAACAAAATATGTAAATTGGCTGGATGGTCAGACTTTTCCATACAACTGTACATAAAAATGTGATATTTTAGCTAAACCTCAAAAAATTATTTAAAATGTTTATATGTCTAAATACACAGTTTTGTATATATAAATATACATAATTATAAATATAATTATAGAAATTAAACATTGTTATTTTTATTATATCTATATTTCTTACACAATATAAATGATTTATAAATGAATTATTATTCAGTATTAATGATTATTTTGTAAAAAGATGAATATTTCCTTTTAATAGATTTTAGTCAGGTACTCAGTAATTTCTAATAAATTCATTAGTTTCCATTTAAATCTCAGAGGTATGTGGAACACCGGGTTATTTGGCTCCAGAAATCATCGAGTGCTCCATGGACCCTCATCATCCAGGCTATGGCACTGCAGTGGATATGTAAGTTAAGAAAATAGAACTTCCATCTTGTTTTAAAACACTACTGAACACTTACATATGTATTAAACCCAAAGAATATTTTAACTAATATTTATACTGTATGTTCATTGTTTCAAAATCTGCCTTTTTTGTTTATTTATTAGAAACTCACTAATCTAAAATGACCTGTTGTTTCCTCAGCTGGAGTGCTGGTGTGATCATGTACACACTGCTGGCTGGATCTCCTCCTTTCTGGCACAGGAAGCAGATGCTTATGCTGCGTATGATACTGGCAGGAAACTACCAGTTCACATCTCCAGAGTGGGACGATCGCTCAGACACTGTCAAAGATCTGGTATGTAGTGAGCTTCGTAAAAGAGAACACATATTATACTCAGGTTTTGTACCATGAATTTTTTAAACTTAGATATTATAAATATGCGGGAATAGGGAGTAAAACAGGATGACGGTTTGTGTGATACAGACCAACACAAAGTGGATTAGGTTCCTATAAAGGCATCGTCCCAAAGTGCTCTTTCACTCTTATACCACAATAGTTTGCCAACAATTACAATTTTTTTTACTGAACGACTTGTCATGCTTTTTATATCTGCTTATAGTTACATTTGTGTCATGAACTGTCTGTGAGACAAGCTTGGCTCCAGTTATTGCTTACTTTATAGCAGTCATAAGTAAGCATAAACAGTAAACTAATCATCTGAATTGCAGTCAGTACTACTGATAGAACTGTGTTGTTATTAATTACACTGAAAATGAACAAGACATAAAAATATAGAGCATTTTTGTTTCAGATCTCCAAAATGTTGGTGGTGAATCCGGAGCAACGCTACACAGCCATCGATGCCTTAAATCACCCATTCTTTCAGCAGTATGTGGTCGAGGAGGTGCGATATTTCAGCCCGTACAGGAAGTTTAAAGTGAGTAAATTGAAATGAAATAAACCACACCCAAATCTTCCAATCTGTTTTAACAAATCAAGTTTGATAACTTTTCAAAATGTAATTTTGTTTTATTATATTGCTCATCGTACTTCTACATGGTATTTATGAACTGAAGTGAACTGATTTAAAGATCTTGCAGAGTTCAAAAGAATCATCAGAGAATGATTCCAGAAGGAGAAATAAGAAAATGTCATATTTTGAAGACACGGAAAACAATGCAAAAACCTAGCCAGCAAAATACGTACATGCTTTAAATTCTTTGTCTAAATACATTCTTTGGATAGTATAGGGTTCATTTCTTGTTCAGAAGGGATTCCACTTTTTCTAATACCTTTTCTAATAAGGAAACTCAGCTGTAGGGGTTCTAAAAAAATATCTGTTAAATCTTCCTTAATCTTTAATAACTTATTAAATTACTTACATATTGTTAGTTGTTACCAACAATATATAATTTCACCAGGAACTGATTACTAAAGTACACTAGAACGTAATTAACGTAATGTATTGACATAATGTCAAAATGTAACATGCCAGTGAAGGGAAATTATAATGCTACAGCATGCAAAGATATTCTATTCAATTCTGTGCTGCCAACTATGTGGCAATAATTTGGGGAAGAATCGCATGTTGGTGTTAGAATCAGATGTCCACATACTTTTGGCCATATAATGTATGAAAGACATGATGTGAAAGAAAATATAATGTATCTTTTTTTTTACAACTTGCTTTATATGAAATCTAATCAAATTCAACCTTCCTTCATTGGAATGTGTACAAATGTTCAGGTTTGAAGAGAAATTGAGTTTACTAGGCAATCCTTTCACATGTACGCTTGTTTGTGCGCCACAGAAGTTATGTTTTGCAAGTTAAAGTTAATATGCACAGATACCTGGTAGATTTATAATTTTACAGAATTGTATTGTAAGTACTATAAAGGTCTAAATGAAAATGTAAGGAATTTAAAAGGGTAGGTTTTGAGAGTATTGCATTTGAATTACGACTTAGATCATATATAACAATATATAACGAAGTACAATTGTTTTCCACTTCTGTTCCCAGGTCATCTGTATGACCGTCCTTGCTTCAGTGCGCATTTATTACAACTATCGTCGTGCCAAACCGGTCACCAAGGACGTGGTCAAGAGTGACCCCTATGCAGTGAAACCAATTCGCAAACTCATCGATGCCTGTGCATTTAAGATCTATGGACACTGGGTGAAGAAGGGCCAGGCGCAGAACAGAGCGGCACTATTCGAGAACAGCCCAAAGGCCATTTTACTCTCTATAGCAGCCGAGGCTGAAAATTCATCTTTGCGAACATGGTAGACAAAAATGACACGTCTGAAATGAAAGAAAAGGGAAAATAAGAAAGAAATGTTGCAAATGCTTTTTCTGGAATGTGTTGCTATGCTAAATTCAGGAAACTGACTTGCATTCATATTTTGCAATGGTAAATGTGCACATATTTATTAGTTATAAGTTATTTGTAAGCAAGCAGAGCAACCCTGAGTTGTAAAAGAAATGCGCTCTAAATTAATTAATTTTATTTGACATTATGAAAGCTGAAATATTTGCATATCTCCTGGGATTCAGAAATAGATGTATGTTAAAACCTCATTAATAAGCTTTCACATACCACTCACATGTACAGTGTAGCCAGAAATGGGTGTTTAAACTATATATACTCATAAGACTATTTATCTTGTTAAATGGAAAGCAAATTTGGGTTTCCACAAAAAAAAAAAATTCTTTTTGATAGCAATCACCTCATCAAAAAGAGTGGGAACAATCCATGCTCTGGTGATAAACTCTGTTTGAAAGTACTGGTGGCTAGATGACTTTGGGGTGACCTTGTGCCTAATGTAACATGCCACTCTACAGTGAGCGTCTCCTAATCATGGGCATTAGTAAGATGCATGCTGCTGCTGCCTGGGCGTCATGATGCACTTTCTCAAGGTTCTACAATTACAGTGGACCAAACACCTTTCTTGTCCTAAATCCTAAAAGTGTGACGTTCGTCATGATATTGTGGCATCTCACTGATTCTTCCTGGCAGTTAGAACATTTAACACATACATTTAAAACATATTATACACCCTTGATATTTATTACAATAACGGATTACATCTTCAACAAGGAACAAAACTTTCACAGGATACAAGTAATCTGATCAGACCAAAATGTAGTAGTTATCTTGTACTGAAAACTGAACGAATAAACGTTTTCTCTGCACATTCACAAAAAGTGCAGGAATTTTCAATGTTCATACTAAACATATACTATATTATATACAATTTACAATGTTCATACTAAACATATGCTATATTACATACAATTTTCAATGTTCATACTAAACATATACTATATTATATACAATTTACAATGTTCATACTAAACATATACTATACATATATACAATTTTCAATGTTCATACTAAACATATGCTATATTACATACAATTTTCAATGTTCATACTAAACATATACTATATTATATACAATTTACAATGTTCATACTAAACATATACTATACATATATACAATTCCACTTCTCATAGAACTGAATGTAGTCGTAGATGATTGGATGGCTGATGGCTCTTGGTGATTGGATAGTCGCCTGTCTGTCAAAATAAAGCCCCGCCCTGATCCATTACGCCACCCCTCAAACAAACCCCACATTTATCGGCGCTTACACACTTACAGTGCAACGAAGACGTCTATTCAACTGGATATTAAAAGATGACTCTGCGAGTCTATCCCATCCGAGGTATGCCAGATGTATTAATTCAGCGCATTTGTTTAAAACTGTGGTCGACAAAGACTTAAAAACAGGCTATTTACCATCGTGTTGTAGTAAAGTTCCCGCCTCCTTTAAGCCACGCCCCATACACGAAGTCCGACGTCCCTCTAGCACTTTCAGACCTGAATTATTGCTGCATTCAAATGAGGTCGTATTTACCGTGTTCTCCAGAAAAGCCCATATGAACGCCCCCCTCTTGTAGTATTCACGACTTCTGAAGTGGAGATTTCCTGAAAGTTACTAGTTCACGAGACGTGACGTGTAACGTGATGACGTTTTCACAAATGGCGGAGGCCACGGAAATACATTATTCGGTGGATGGCATGTTGTAATTTTAGTCGTATTGAGCTTTCTTCGCATTTCTTTTAATATGTATGACGAAAATGTTGATATTCCCAACGGCCTCATCTTTTCATTATGTCTTTTCATTTCCTACATTACGTTACCCGCTCGTTGTCTTGCTAAATTCTTAACGTTAGCCTGAACGAGGGGTCTTTTGGCGTCCATGTTACCGCTTGAACGCCAAGCATTCCGTGTAAACGACTTCCTGTGTCGTAATCACGAGCTCGCGAGTCCCATTTGAAGCAACATATGTTCCAGTGATGGGGGAATAAAATAAAAAAAATGTTTTCCCGTCTGGAACACACTCAAAAACAAGGCTCTGGGTATTTTTTTTTTTTTTTTTTTTTTTTTTTTTTTTTTTTTTTTTTTTTTATATAAATGTTTTTACAAACTGTCTATTTGTTGTTTTTAAATTGCTATGATGTATAAACTTTGTGATGACCTATCATCAATAATAAAAAAAAAAAGTTTAACAATTAATCAAGGAGAACACCCTGTCAAAAACTGATGACTAATTTAGTGGTCCTATCAGTGGAACTGCTTCATCCCTGACATCTCCCAGAACTGATAACTAATAATACCTATATATCTATTTTTTTATTGAGTTTTATTTTTAGAACAGCAAACTTTTTGTAGTAGTAATTTTTCACAGATCATTTAACTCCCCTTGTCTCCAGAGTCTACTGCTCTCTACATCTTCATCCTCATCATCACTAGCCAAGATTTCATTTTCTGAGATGTTTCCACTGTCAGTTAACTAAAACACTTCAATCTCTGTAAAAAAATATTTTTCATCTTATTATATACTGTATTTTATGCAGTATTTGTCTGAATACACTGTGATTGCAAATCAAAATTTTAGCAGCAGTACTAAAAAACTAGCCTGAACAATATACATCAAGACCCAGTGTCGACTGTAATGGATTATAAGATTTAGAAAAGTCTTGTGCAGAAAGTGATTATTGCTATTGAACTTTTTATTTCACAATCCATCACTTAACAATATAACAAACTTACCGTACATTGAAAAAGTATTCATAGCTCTTGAACTTAACAACCACAAACTTAAATGTATTTTATTGGGATATTATGTGATGGACCAACACAAAGTTGCACATAATTGTGAAGTGGAAAGAAAATGATGCATGTTTTTCAAATTTTTTTACAAATAAAAATCCGAAAAGTGTGGTGTGCACTTGTATTCAGCCTGCTGTACTCTGATACCCCTAAATAAAATCCAGTGCAGAAGTCATATAATTAGTAAATAGAGTCCACCTGTGTGGAATTTATTCTCACTATAAATACAGCTGCTCTGTGAAGACCTCAGAGGTTTGTTAGAGAACATTAGTGAACAAACAGCATCATGAAGACCAAGGAACACAGCAGGGTTAGGT
This sequence comes from Notoglanidium macrostoma, assembly GCA_030068235.1. NCBI lineage: Eukaryota > Metazoa > Chordata > Actinopteri > Siluriformes > Auchenoglanididae > Notoglanidium > Notoglanidium macrostoma. The sequence continues at coordinate 6,171,730 of JAQQZR010000018.1, read as the reverse complement.
TATAAAAAAAAAATATATATATATATCCCAAGCTTAGAACATCTCATGGAGCACTGTTCAATCCATTATCCGAAAATGGAAAGATTATGGCACAACTGCAAACCTACCAAAACATGGCCGTCCACCGAAACTGACAGGCCGGGCAAGGAGAGCACTAATCAGAGAAGCAGCCAAGAGGCTCATGGTTTTGTTGTGTAAAACAAATTCAGGTTGTTGACCAGTTGATGGTTCTCTACAGTGTGGGGGGATGGTTCCTGTAGTTGGTGATGTTCTGCAGGCCTCTCCACAGTGATGCAGGAACGTTGGCTGAAAACCTGTTTTCCAGCATTTCAGAGTAGCACCTCTTTGCTACTCTGATCTCCTTTGTTGGTGTGTTTCTGGTCTGGTTGTACAGGATTCTTTCCCCACTTCTGTAGGCCTTCTCCTAAGTCCAATGAAGCTGCCTGAGTTTGGCTGTAAACCCGGGCTTATTGTTGTTGTATGTGTGAAAAGTTTTTGTTGGTGCACACATATCCTCACAAAAACAGATATAGGATGTCGGTGTCGGTGAGATCATCCAGGTCTGCTGCTGCAGCCTCAAATACATGCCAATCAGAGCAGTAAAAGCAGGCTTGTAGTTCCAGCTTTGCCACGTTGGTCCACCTCCTCACCGATTTGACCACAGGCTTTGCAGATCTTGGATTCTGCCAGGAAGTAAGGATTTATCTGGCTAATTTTTTTTGCAGATGCTAAGGAGCTGTTTGATTGGCTGTTAAACATCTATTCTGATAGACAATGGGTCACAATTGATCTTATGTGAAGCAAAGCATAAAATAAAGAAGAAAACATGAAGTACATTGTGATGGATGCATGGTCTTAAAGGGCTATAATAGTCAGTTTCAGCACTGTCTAAAATTCAAGGCTTTTTAACTGGCCACACAGCTGATACCTAGACCAGCTCCGAAGACAAATGACCAGGGGAAGATCTGGACATTTCTGCTCCTCTCCTTGACAGCAAAAGAAAACTATTATTATGTAAGGGGAGACCAGCTACTGCAATCAATGCGTCTGCCATATTGGAAAGGAACAGATTTGATCGTAAAGCTGTTGCGAGTCAATTGAGATGTTGGTCTAATGTGATAAAGTCTGCCACAGCTTGCTTTAACATGCAGTGGAGATCAAATTAGAGAACAATTCATAGATACTTGATTTTTTTCTTAAATGTTGGCAACCTTCATCACTCAAATTTTCTTCATCGCTCTTCATCGCTGGAATTTTTAATGGTGACAACTCTCAAAACTTTGAAGGAAGTGTAGAGACTCTTGCTTTGAATGACTTCACATTTTCACCAGCAGGACATCAATTTCTCATCAGTTTGAAATTGTTCCATTCTTTTTCCAATCTCTTCCAGAGTTCAGTAACTGTAGTAGGTTTCTTAACCATAATGTTGTCTTCAATGATCTTTCATAGATTCTTGATCAGGTTCAGACCAGGACTCTGGGCTGGACATTTCATTATTTCAATGTTCTCAGCTTCAAGGGAGTTCTTTACAGTGTGTCCAACAGTGTGACAAGAGGCATTGTCTTGAATAAATATTGCAGTCCAGTCAAGAGATGCTTGCAGGGAAGGAACCACATTTTGCCGAAGGAGGTCCTGATAAACATTAGCATTCACCTTGCCATGCAGCTATATAAGAGCCCCAACTCCCGCTGCAGAAAACATTCCCCAAACCATGAGGCGTCCTCCTCCAAACGTTACCAATTTCTTCTCATACTCTGTCTTTCCCCAGTTTCACACACAGTCTTTCCCCAGTTTGACGCTGAATATAATTTATCCCATCTGAACCAACTAAATAGAACTTCCCCTCATCACTAAAGTGAACTTTGGACCGGTTGTCCTCTATAAACACAACAGGGTCCTCAGCAAAGGTCAGTCTAGCCTTTTGAGTCTTTCTGCTAACGAGAGTTTTGGTCAATGTGGAGTAGGCTTTCAGCCCAAATTCTCTCAGACAGTGAGATCCTGCAAAGACGGGACCTTGCTGAACCAGTGTTGAATTAATCCTCCATCGAGAGTCTCCTTATCCTGTTTTCTCAGGCATCTGTCTTAAGTGGATGACCAGGATTTTTTTGGGGGACATGAATGAATTAGCGTCATTGTAAAGTTTAAATATTCTAGAGATCACAATCTCGGAACAACCAACTTCACTTGCAATGGCTGAAAGAGCCATCCCTTCAAGTCGCCAGGTTTCAGACACTTTGGAGCGGCTCGGTATCTCACAGAATGGCTGAATGTTGCCAGATAAATAGGGTTTGTTAGATAATAAAGGAAATTGGCACCAATAACTGTGAAGTATCCTAAAGTGTTCTCTATTTTTGATCACCGTTCTTTTTAAAATTCCTTTTTTGTGACCCGGAATATTTTAAAATTACGAAATGCCCTCTATTTACGGTAGGATCATTTTAAATTGGGATAAGCAGTGACTGGAATTTAGGAAAATGTCATTTGTTCATCAATTTCATCATCAGTTCATTTAGATGAGTGTTATTGAATCATTAAAAGAACCTTAGAAATGATTGTTTTCAGTGTGTAATAAAGTCTGTGACCTGTGTACTCCTTGTGCTTGGAGTAAAAGACATGAAGTCCATCCTGTCCAGCTGACACGGCTGGTGATTCAGAGCCACTCTGGGGCAGTATCAGTTCCCCAGTGCCAGAAATAGCTGAATGGTGAAGATGAAAGATTTGGTGAAATGTGAAAATACCTGAAATCAGTAGAAAATAATCATGGTAGGATGAGCTCATGCCGGTCTGTGGGGTTAGAAAATAATGACGGCAGGCAGAATAGAGAAAATGTTGTTGCTTGTGGGTTTAGGGAATAATGAGGGCAAAGCAGATTACAGAAATGGTGTGATACATATTAGTAATCAATCACAAGAGACTAACGGCTATATAAACTCTATATATAAAAGCTGCTGGAAATCACCTTTTGGTCAACTGCTTCGTGTCTTGTTTTTGCTTTTTTTTTTTTTTTTTCTTGGGCTGATTAAATACTTTATTACTTTAAACTTGAGTCTAAGCGTCGTACTTTTTGGAAATGAGTCACTTTTTGCCACGACGATATATGTATATATTATGCGGCTTGACCGTCTATCAGTCATGACAACCTAAAGAAACGTCATGAAGGCCGAGAAACTGACCAATCATTGTGACTTGGCAGTGATTTGATTGGATAGCGCACCTGCAGAAAGGGCGGGGCCTTTGGGTCAGAGCTCCTCCCCCGGCCCAGTGTGGAAAAAGCCCTGTGTTCGCGACAGTGGCGGTTGCCTCTGTACACGAGCGCAGGCACCGGGATTTTCACCACAGTGCCGGTACGTCGAAGTTAATACTTCGACGCGTGTAAACGAAGTGTAAAGGTAAGGAATACGCATCTAAAATTAGATTATAAACCATTTACAAACATTTTGAGCGTGTTGCTGGTTTTATTTATTTGAACTCTTTACAAAACATTGCCGGGAGCACCCCCCCTCCACCCCCCCCCCCCCCTCCCAGGGGGAGGGTGATGCAATCATCTGATCAGCATCTAACTGCTCGAGTTTGCGGCAGATTGGAGTTTATTCATCATTATTCATCAGGGAAGGGTAGGATGCACGTGAAAGATCGCATTACAATCTGCACCGGTTTGCATTGTGGTTGGCAATTTGTATCTGTCTCACGTGCAGAAGAAGTCTGTCCGGGTCTCTTCATGGTTAGTTAGTATGCGAAACTAGTCGTGCCTCCGAACGACTAATCAGTGCTTTCGGGTCATGTTATCAGCTTATTCGATAAAAAAACATGTCCCTCTGTGCATTGTAAGCGTTTTACAGGACTTGGGGCGCGATGACGACGCAGGCGCAGACGCAGGCGCAGACGAAGGAGACGTTCCGTCTGACTGAGGCGGTGTGCTTTGATGTGGACAGTACTGTGATCCGGGAGGAGGGCATCGATGAGCTCGCCAAGTTCTGCGGGGTCGGAGATGCTGTCACTGAAATGTGAGTGTCTTCTGCACGTAAAACGTTCACAGGAGAAAAGACAGACATCTCAGAAGTGATGGAGGACGCGTATACTTGATGGAGAAGGATACTGTATACAAAAAATTTTGAACTGTATGTATGGTACATTGATAGTCAAATATATGATCTGAAGTTCTTATAGTATAAAAACTATTATAGATAGCAGAAATGCTAACAGAAGCTGAAGAAATCCAAGCATGAATTCATGCTGCAAAAGTCAACCACTGGAAGAACATCTTGATAGTAACGATGTGTGGGTCAGGGTGTTTTAATACCCCGCACCCACCACACCCGTTGTGAGAGTCAAGTCGTACTGCCCAACCTGCAAAAATATGTTTTAGCCAACCACCTGAACCTGACCCGATCTGCAAACCGCCAACTTCAGCCTGTATAGTCATGGCATCCATATCATAAAGTAAGAGAAAGTGTTTGACCCACACTGCTCAAACCCATTATAGTTTGCTGGACAGCTTACCCAAACCCACTGGATCCATGGATTATGGGTCGACCTGTGTGTCGCTACTTGGTAGGCTAATTTGTCAATTTGGCCCTAGATGTAAGTTGAGCACTGTGACCTCAGCTTATTAGGAAGCAGAGTGCCCAGTGGACTGGCTTGCCATCAACATTCAAACGGAAAACACTGAATTCAAAACCAGTGGAAGCTTTCCCAAAAGAAAAAAACAAAATATAAAAACCATGCCTCCTGTTAGCGTTATTCAAAGTCAAGTCAAAGTCAACTTTATCACAGCTATGTGCATGTATACGTTGAGAAGAAAGCATGTGGCTCCAATGTACAAATGGCACACAAACTATTTTAAAAAAGGGTGCGGTTGTAATATTTACCCAGACAATTGTTCAAATGTTGCCTGGGGAACCACAGAGGTTTGCCCGTCTCAGTCTTTTCAGGAAGTAAAGTCGTTGCTGTGTTGTTTCGCGTGGGAGGAGATGTTGATGGTCCAAGTGAGGTCGTCTGAGTCTGTGCACACCCAGAAACCTCATGTTCTTGAGTGTCTCTACTGTTGAGCTGGGCGGGGTGTGAGAAAAGTGGTTTTTCCTTAGGTTAATAACCATTTCTTTAGTTTTATCCACAACGATCGAGTGTTCTCACTGCACCAGACTGTTAGCTGCTGAACCTCCTTTCTGCTTGATAACTCATCATTATGGTTGATGAGCCCCGCCATGGTTGTGTCATCAGAGGACCTTATAATGTGGTTCAAGCAATGCATAGCAGTACAGTCATGGCTTAGCAGTGTGAACAGCAGTGGACTCAAAACGCATCCCGTGCATACAAATGCATCCCCCTCACATACAAAACACATTAATGTATCAAGTGAAAACAACACAGGATAGACAACAAATTTAAATTCCTGCTCCGTCATCCATAATATTAAAGAAACAGGTGTTGTGTATCCCCACTTAACTGTGTTTAAGAGTGAACCTCCACGAGACGTGTAGAACATGCCAGACCGGACATGATGTATAATTCATGAGGTGGCAAATCCATATTGTTGTGAAAAGCCCAAGGTGAGACATTAGATAATTAGTTAGCAACATGGCACCAAGTGAACTGCATGATGTCTTTGTTTAGATTAGATTAGATTAGATTAGATTAGATAGAACTTTATTAATCCCTCAGGAAGGTTCCTCCGGGAAATAGAGAGTTCTCTTCCGGCTTTTGAACATTAGAGTTGTTCAAGTGAAGTCTATTTATAACATTTTTGCTTTGCAAAAAAATTCTTTCCTCGTTGTTTGGAATTTGCTGCCGTGTAGCATTTTTTTCCGGCAGCAAAGCGCTTGCAGGATGCTGGGGAGTGCTTCATCCCAGCACTTCATCAAAAAAGCTCTCCCATGCCATGTGTTGGTTTTGTTTCTATGACAACAATACCAATAATATTTTGGTATAAAAATAGAAGAATAACTGCCATATGATTGGTTGCCCGAAAAGCAGTGACGGTGACGAGGCCAGCAGCTTTCTGAAACGTTCACAGATTTTCAAATAGAAGCACTCCGAGTGACCACATTAAAACAGTGGAGTGCTCGGAAAGAAGATGCCAAGCACAGCGCTTTTTCTCTAAGCTCATTGAAAAAAAGATGCTGGCGCTCAAAAAAACTGTTATATGGACAACCGTCCTTATAGTTAGTATGTGAAATATACAGTTGGCATACAAATTCCTGAGTATGAGCTGTTGTTCAGTAAGTGGTAGTGTTTCCACGACAGTAGTAGGACAGCAGAAGGTATTGGCCTAACACAGAACTGGAGAAGGACATAAAATTATATTAACATGTTTAGCAGCATGCTTACTAACAATAAAAATCATCACTGCGAAATGGAAAAGATACAAGTGACAAAAGTGTGAAAGGCAAAAAAACCATCTAAAACAAGTCCTTCATATTTATATCCTGCTCAGAAATTTTATTTTTGGTCATTTTTGTTACTTGTGATGAAGTGTAACCTGACTGTATTTTTATTGGTTTGTCATTTAGAAGCGAGAACGTGAATACTTTTATAATGTAACTTTAGTTTTTTTTAAGTATGTTTCAGTATAGTAGATTTAACTGTATGTGTTAAATATGAAACAGAAAAGTAATGTTTCAAACAAACAGTATGTATGAAATGTCATCTTCAGACCATGTAGTCAGACATATGGGTGGCTGTTGATCAGACAATCTTTGTTTCCAGGACTCGCAAGGCCATGGGAGGATCAGTAACATTCAAAACGGCTCTCACAGAGCGTCTATCCATAATCAAGTGTTCACGGGAGCAAGTTAACAAACTGATAACGGACCATCCTCCTCAGATGACTCCAGGTATTAAGTAAGTTGGTGTTGATTCGGTTTCCTAACATGGCCACCCTAGTGGAAAACTATGGTGCCATCTGCCTCAACAATTTCAAACAAAAACATTTTGTAACCTGAACAACTGGCCGATTTTATCAGCGCATACTGAGGTGTAAATGTTGTATGTACAGGGAACTTGTGGAGAGGCTACATCAGCGCAATGTGAAGGTCTTCCTCATTTCTGGAGGGTTTCGCTGCATTGTGGAGCATGTAGCCACTCGGCTTGGCATTCCTCTTGACCATGTCTATGCCAACCGCTTGAAATTTTACTTCAATGGTAAGAAAATCATGACCCTTTCATACACCATGTCATTAACATGAACTAAATTGCCAGTTTGTAGGTATATAATTACTGACTTCAGTCCATCTGACATCTTCATGTCAGACTTGGGTTAATAAAATATCCAGCCAACATCAGTTTTGTGGTCAGAAACCGACACTAATGAAAGAGTAGAGGATGATTTACACCCTGTGCAAGGAAAAGATGAGATATAATCACCGTATAAACTGCACACACCCAAGATGGAACAACAAGGTTTGTGCCTCTAGTAAAAGAGGCAGTACTTATTTTTCTGTTGTTTTTTTTTTTTTAAAAACCTCAACCTGCTGATGTGCCCGACATATACAGTATCATCACTGTTGGCATAATAATATATGATCAGTCATAGTCATAGTTGAACGGGACGGGGGGGTGAGGACATATCTTGCATAAAATTAATTATAAACCATATACAGTACAATAATATACACCTGATAAAATGAACAAATAAAATAAACTGGCAACTGCCTGGACATATTTTGATATATTAAACATTGTTCTATTGCAAGCTTTTTGCCAAGGAGCAGTGATGCTTCTGACTTCAGAAAAGCACAAGGAAAGATCTACGAGCACAAATTTGATAAACACTTATACATTTGGGCAGTTACAAGGAATCATTCATTAGGAAACATTTTTTAGAATAACTGGATATACGATATTCTAATATGAATGAGGAGGCGATATTCCCTGCCTCTGTTTAGACCGAGAGCTCCCCATGTCTTTCCTCTGTAGTAGATGTGTAGTTGATCTGTTGGTTAAATAGCCACCACATGGTCCATCATAAATTGACTGGGTGACAAAATTCTTTAATATAATCTTGGGTAGAAACCCAGGTTTAACCTCAAGGTCACTCATCTGGCCACCACTGCATGCAAAGTGGGCTTATTGCAAGGGTATTCAGTTCTCCCACTTTTATTTTTATTTTAATTTTTTCTTTTGTTGAGATGATGACTAGCAAAAAGGCAGTCTTTAGAGAAACTCGTTTCAGTTAGGCATCCTACAAAGACTAGTAAAAAGAGGTTCCTTGCAGAGCATGGTGGACAAAGGTGACTTCTTCCAAGAAGGTTTGTGATAAGATTGTTGTTACCCATCAAGATGAAGCTAGCACATACACCCTTAGGCTGACATTTAACTGAGGGAGGAAGGAGTTTTAATGCAAAGTGGAGAGCACCATTTCACTTTGTACCACCGTTTTGATTGATGAACAACCCCATTTCCAAAAAGGTCGGGTCACTGTAAAACGTAAGTATTTAAATGTGATTTATTTGCAAATCTTTTTCGACCTATATTCAGTAGAATAGAATACAAGACCAGGTATTTAATGTTCGAACTAATAAATGTTACTGTTTTTTGTAAATATACACTCATTCTGAATTTGATTCCTGCAACATGTTCCAAAAAAGTTGGGATTAGAGCAACAAAAAACTGTTGATGAATGCTCAAAAAACACCGAGCGGTAAACAGGTTAATTGGTAGCAGGTGACACTGTCATGATTGGGAATGAAAGGGATATTTGTGGTTCACAAACAAGGATGGGGCCCATGGCATGGGTAACTTGCACATCTATGAAGGCACCATTAATGCTGAAAGATACATACAGGTTTTGGAGCAACGTGTACTGCCATCCAGACAATGTCTTTTTCAGAGACGTCCCTACTTATTCCAGCAAGACCGTGCAAGCCACATCCGTTATATGCTTTGTAGCCATTCAGCATGGCTTTGTAGTAAAAGAATGTGTGTACTAGACTGGCCTGCCTGCAGTCCTGACTTTTCTTCCATTGAAAATGTCTGGTGCCTTATTAAGCTCAAAATACAACAACAGAGAACCTGGACTATTGAGCAAGTGTCATATCAAGCAAGAATGGGAAAGAATTTCACCTTCAAAACTTCGTGTCTTCCGTTCCCATTTACGAACATTTAAATGTCTTGTCTTCGTATCGTATTCCATTGAGTGTGTCAGAAAATGACCCGCAAATCATTGCAATTTGTTCTTTTACACAGTCCAACCTTTTTGAAATCAGGGTTATATCTGACCATGCCTTGACCAGTGATTGTAACGTCTAAGCATCAACAGGGAAAGAGAATCATTACTAGACTCCTTAACCATTGACCGTATACCTGAACGCCCCATTCAAATACTAGTTCTGTATGGGAAATACTAGACATTAGTAATAGACAATAGTAACCTACTATTTGGTCATTTTCTTTATTAGGATAGTAATAGTATTTAAAAAAAAAAAAAAACTTTTAATAACTAGTATGACCACCATTTCCTGTCAAATTCTTCAAGCATTTTCACATCCTCTGAATAGCTTTTGGATCCTCTTAGCTGTTCATTCCTGCCCTGACTCGTCCAGCTTTATTTGTCCTAACTCGGCAATAAAACCGATGTGTTGCAACTTTTTGCAAACTAGCTTTTTTTTTTTCTTGGTTATTAATGGTTGTCTTTTTGCCTGATGCCTTCACTTGATTTTAAAATAGCTTAATCTTAATCAGTGAGGGATGCAAGCTCTTGCACTGCACCTGGTGTTAACCAACTCATTGTTTAAATTGTTTTTTAGGAGAGTATGCAGGGTTTGATGAGACTCAACCCACAGCGGAATCTGGAGGCAAAGGCAAAGTGATAAGTCTGCTAAAGGAGAAGTATGGCTTCAAAAAAATAGTAATGATTGGAGACGGTGCCACTGACTTTGAAGCCTGCCCTCCTGCTGTAAGTGCACGTCATAGCTTTTTTTTTTTTTTTTTTTAAAGAGTTGTGGTAATGGGATTCCACCTTGTCACTGTAGTTCTCTGGTAGGGAAAGTAATGTGCAGGTGGTATTTCGGGAGGACCTTCTTCATGTTGGCTTTGTTGAAGTCTCCCAACACAATAAATACTGCTTCTGGGTGTGTTCCCTAGTCCATCTATAGTGCCATCAAGTTTGTCCAGAGCCAAAGATATTTCTGGGGGGATGTAAACAGCTGAGAGGAGAACTGAGCTGAATTCCCTAGGGAGGTAAAAGGGTCTAACGTTGACGGTCAGCAGCTCTAGAACAGGAGAACAGTGCGTTGTTAGCACGCAGACATCCATGGCCCATGAAGAGTTAAGCATAAACCATGAACCATTGTATCTGATGATGTAATATTATATATATATATATATATATATATATATATATATATATATCTGCAAAATATATTTTGAATGTATTTGCATAGATTATGTTGATCATATGGGCGAATGACGGTGTACTGCTGTAATATTTCAGAGTGCTTTCATTGGATTCGGTGGCAACGTGGTGCGGCAGCAAGTAAAAGAGAAGTCTTCTTGGTACGTGACGAGTTTTGGAGAACTGCTAAAAGAGCTTGAGAAGATTTAGGTTTTTTTTTTGTTTTTTTTTGCATACTCTAGTCTCAGCATTGACTGCTTTGTGTGCCTTTGTGCTGACTTAACATATTGCACACTTTTACTTACTTGCACAGACTTCTAATTTAAACGTTTGGATTTTAACATTCCATCATATGAAGCTTTTTTTAATACACTACAGTGTTTACAAGGTGTAGCAGACGTGTTAAAATGCTGATCTAGTCAAAAACTGATCAAAGCTGTGATGTAGTTTTAATTTCTTATAGCATTTTTATGATGGTGTTGATTTAGTAGATCATAAAATTATTGTAATGTATTTTTTTACAATAATATATGCAGTGTGTCGTGTTTGTATGGAGACGTTTTCATTTTGGTACTTAACAGAGATCTTAAGATATATTCTAAGGTACACAAATTGTCAGATTTATCATTATAAAGAATTATATGTTCATATACATTAGGGAACGATGTATACTTTATTGTACAGGATCACTTGTATACCTATGGACTGAGTACAGGTCATGTTATTGAAATTTAATAAAATGCAACTGAAAAAAAAACCCAAGGAAACATACATTTGAAACTGAGGTCAGAGTTCAATATACAGGTAACAGTAGCCTGAAAAATATAAATAAATAACAACTGTATAACATTAAAAAAAAAAAAGTTTTTAAAAAGGTCTGTTAAAACTGGACATGCAGGTTTGTTCTACATGTCATACAGTACAGTGAATGTTTTCTTGTGTCCTTATAATCTCTCAAAACAGGAAGTACTTGTTTTAAATGGTAGTTGTAGAGATGACAGACAGGTGGAGTTTTCTGTCTTTTCACATGTTCAAATTGTAACAGAATGTAAAAAAGAAATGTAAAAACTTTTATAGTACTGTGCAAACTATAGACTTGACAATCATATTTTCAGTTAACATTCATTTAGCAATAAGGAAACACTCACAGGCTTTTTTTTATTATTTACATAGTTCGAAAACTATTCAAATAAGCAAATGCAGCACCATTGTGAATTTAATACTAGGATTTTTAACGACCCTCCAATCATGTTTTTAAAATTTTTTTTAAATGTACTGCATATATTCCACTGAGTTGGGCCACAATGCTAAAATTTGTGCGTAAAGCTTCATTTCTATTAATTGATTAATAGAAGGTTTGTTAAGCAAAGATATTTGTGACCTCATAAATCAAATCAGCTTTGTCCCTCAAGGAGCACAAATTTCATGTAAGGACACGTTTCTTTCAATGCATTCTCAATTTTCATTTGCTGGTACAGACTTGGATTACTTTTTAAGGACCAGAAAGAACATCAAAATGGATTAAAACACACAGTTTTGAGACATGTACACCATTGTTCCCTCGTGAATCTGTCATTAGCTTGTGAAGAAAGTACTACTTCAGGGGTGACGCCTTCATTGGAATCATAACCCTGGACTCCATGTGTTGAATCAGCGGCACTTAGAACAGGGTGAAATTTTCAAATATTTAAGTTTAGTTACAAAAAGGACAAGATGACGCAATGTGAAACGCTTGTGCAATATAGGATGATAATAAGCTTACCTGTGTAGTAGACCACTTCATTCCAGCCCTCGTGTTGCCACACTGCATTGCGAGTGTCCTCTCTGGACTGCAGGTCCTTATATGCTGACAGAAGGGGAAATAACACTAAATACAGAATTTACAGGAAGTGAATAATGTGTGCTTGTACTTGTCATGAAGTTTTCTTACCCCATAGGTGATGGACCATGTAAAGACTTCCTATCTGAGAGAAAAATCCTCCAACTGCCTCACGGTTTTGTTGCCGATAGCGAATGGCTCGAGCCCTGAACGAACCATGCAAGCAGGTCAATAATGTGGAATAAGCTTGATTTTTGCATATTATTATTATTATTATTATTGACCAAATATGATCAGCTAAAAGGAGATAGAAGAGTATGCAAAAGTGGGCAAAACAGCAAACAATATTTAGTAAAAGCACAGAATCTAAAAATATTACATTCTTAGAATTAATTAAAAATTATGTAAACGTTACACTGAATATATGAGGTCTTATATGAATATATTAATAATAAGAATGTCCCAGGAAACCTATTTGGGTGATTGCTTTGTGATGAACGTAACGTTGGTCTGACTAGATTAGCGTCATACAGATTTTTATTTTCAGACTTGGGAGTTTAAAAATGAACAGGGATTGAAGAGAATTACAATTAGGCTTTCTTACCAGTAATTCCCCCATTCAATCATGGTTCCTGGCTGTAAAAGAAGGAGATTATGGTGTGTTACATGCAGCAATCGCACAGAGCAAAATGGGTCGATCTGCCTTCGTGACGGGAACGTCGGTTATTAGCTATAGCAGACAGACCCAAGTGATTCATACAAGGAATGAAGACACGCCACAGCTATTGTTTGTTTAGCAGTCCCTAAAGCATAAGCAGGTTCCTGGGAAGCAGGTAATGAATGGGGTCAAGCTGATGAGTTGAGCACCATTCACAGGAGAATTTCTGCTTAAGGGCGTGACCTAGCATACATGACCCGTGTGTTTATATGCGTTTCCTGGACTGTTCAGTCGGGTGAGGTGGCAAGATCATGCCATCCATTTGTTACAGCACATCTGTTTGCAGTGGAAGCCACTAGAGTGTCCAGAGAAAGCAGTGACACCTAATTTGTCATAGGTCTTGTCAGCCACAAGACTATACCTATATTCTCTACTGTGGAAAAAAACAGCAGTAGAGGAAGAAAATGTATAAAACAGTCGCAATGCATGATGGCCTGGCTGAAGCTGATTGACAAATGTAATCATATCTGCCACGTTAGAGTAATGAAGCATCTGGCATTCTCAGCGAATTTAGCCTCATGCTGAAGAACTACGTGACCTGCTTCAATGTTAGGAAGCTCTTTTTGTAGTCCACCATGAGACCAAACACCATAATGCGAGTGAGGATGGTGGACATGCTCCTTGACACGGCACAGCTCCTAAATTTTGATTGTAGGAACAGGCCAAGGAGCAAGATTTTCAATTGGCATGCCTGCTCTTACAAGGCAAACCTTAAGAAGCACCTGTGTTCCAGGCAATAGGAACATGGAAATAAGCTTCATTCAGATCCAGTTCTGTGGCTGCACAGCTTGAACTACAGGTCATCTGTAGCGTATGAAAAAGAAAGGTCTTCAGGAACCAGTTCAACCTTTCTTCTTCTTGGAATTGAACAAAAACCTCCATCCTTTCTTCAAACGAGAAAGTAAATTCATTAGAACTTCTTGTTTGAACTGCAGGTCTAACATTTATACTGCACCCAAGATGGAACAAATATCTTGGGATAAAGCGATAACTTTGTTAGGGTCTGATATGAGGCCTTGAGCCCCAAGCAGTCTATAGAATCCTGTAGACTCTGTGTGGTGCAGTCTAAGGTATACCCTTCAGAGTAAATATGGAGCACTCAGACACCTAACACGGGTGTGGCCCATCCCCTACCAAAAGACCGGCTATGTAGATGTTTGGAACATGGAACCAGGATGTGATGTCCTAAATGCAGGTCCAAAGAATGTCCCCAGCACACAAGGCAGACTCCAAAGGGCTGATTTGCATACATCAAGCATCTGGCAATGCATATAATCCAAGATAACAGAGTTGCCCCATATCCTGGCCCAGTTATCCCACTGCCAGGAGTGAGATGTCAGTTCATCTACACGTGAAGGATCCAATGCTAGCAACAAAATAGCTAATATATTGCTAATGTGTGCTACATGCAAAGCAAAAGCAGAAATCCTCACCTGGGCGTTATCAATCAAGAGAAAGGTTCAATCTAGAGATAGGTTTCTTAGACTACACCTGGGTACAAAAACAGCCTTCATCCTCAACCGAACGCATTGAACTATTAGTGCAAACAACCTAAGATGAAATGATCTCAAAACAGAGTTTTGCAACTCACTCTCAATTGGTATGATCGAAGTTCATAGATATTTGGTCCCTCACGTGGAACTGGCTCGTTCCAGAAACTAAACTCCAGCAATAGCTGATTGCGGCGAGAGAGTAGCATTTCCCCCCGTTCCTTTCTGTACTCCAAAAATTCCTGTTAAGTCAAAAAGGACATGGAAATTCAGGGCTCAATCAAATGCAATGAATAAGCTTGAGTAGATCAGGCATTAAGTAAGCTTAAAGCTGGAAATGAACGATTAAAGGTAATAGCCACCAATTCCTTTTTATATCATAATGATAATAATCGTTAGAAATAGCATTTCAACAATTGCTTTACACTAAATAATGTCATCACACTTGATTCCACACGAGCATTTAGCATTAGCTTTACCAATAAAATTTAATCATGAAGGAAATAATGAAGCTTTAGAATGCTTTCCACTCAACAGCCGGGGTGTTGTTTAAGTAAACGAAACTGACCAACATTACTGTAAGTGTGTTCTACCTTATTATTTTTCAGTTTATTCATGACTTCGGTCAGGGCAGGGTAGCCTCCTCGGTACCGCCACAGATGGACTGTAAACAATGAAATATACTGATCAGTTTGCACCCTCCTGAGTAACTCTCAAGAATGTGTACAGAAATGTTCTACAACATGCTTACAGGAACACATTTCATTGTCATTGTGCTTGAAACATGTGGCAAAGTTATATTTTCATAGATAAATTAGTTTCATGGCCAGCTGGCATGTTCTGTCTAGCTGTATGAAATTCTAAATGCTTTCTTCCACCTGCTTTGTTTACTACAATTATAGTTGTGGTCACATATTTACAAACAGGCATCACAGAAATGAATTTCATGGGAATATTGGGCCTTCAATTATTTCTTTAAACTGTTCTTTTTATGGGGCAGAATGATTGTACATCATACATCTTAGAATAGACAAAAAAAAAAGATTTTGGGTTTTCTGAAATCAACACAGGGTCACATACAGGTTTACATACAGGGTCAGAATTATATGTACTGCACACCTACCATCCATCCATCCATCCATTATCTATACCTATAGCTTTATCCATCTGGGTCGCGGGGAAGCTGGAGCCAATCCCAGCATCTTCGGGCGAGAGGTGGGGAACACCCTGGGGGGGTCGCCAGACCACTTCTCTTGGAAGAATTAGTAGAGTCCATCAAATTTATGTGCTTCCTGGCACGGACATGATTTTAAAGCACAGTCCACATATTTTCAATAGGTTTGAGGTCGGGACTTGCTTTAAGTTTAATGTTAGCCTACTTTATCCATTTCACTACCAGCTCTGGTGCGTCTCTGGGGTCACTGTCCTGTTGGAACCCAGTTTTGTCCAAGTTTCAACCATCTAGATCACTGTTTCTCAGTCTTACTCTTGGAGCCCCCTTGTCCTGCATGTCTTCTATCTATCCTTGCTCAAAACACAGCTGATTGAATTTAGTATGATTAACATGCTCTTGATTAATTCAGATCTGGTTCCTAATCAAAAGTCCCACTGATGAGTTCAGTCAGGCAGGTAGAGCAGAGAAAGGTGGAAAACATGAAACGCAAGAGGCCTCAGGAGCATGATTGAGAATCACTGGTGTAGCTGATGGCTTGAGGTTATGCTGAAGAATTCTGAGGTTCTTCATTATTCCATTCACTTTGTGCAATGCGCCAGTTCCATTGGCAGCATAGCAACCCCAGAGTGATGCTACCACCACCATGCTTAACTGCTGATACAGTGTTCCTCTGTACCTCCGGTCATTATGACCAAACAACTCAATCTTTGTCTCATCTGACCACAGAACTTTCCTCCAGAAGGCTTTTTCTTTTCCATGTGGTCAATTGCGAACATTAATCAAGCTTGAAGGTGTCAATTTTGGAACAGGAGCTTCTTTCTTGGATGGCAGCCTCTCAGTCCATGGAGATGTAAAACTTACTTGACTGTGGCCCGTGTTCCAGCAGCTTCCAGTTCATGGCAGGCCTGGACCTTGATGGGTTGTTCCTGACCACCCAAACCAATTTCCTCTTAGCTAAGGATGACAGATTGGGTTTTCTTCCAGACCTTGGCAAAACTGCTACACCTCCCATTAACTTGGGCGCAGGGAAACTACCAGCTGTGGTCATGATCACTACCAAGTTAAGAGGCCATGGCAAGTTAAAAGACAGTTTGGAACTTTCAGCACCACTGAATGAATAATCTAAGTGGGTGTATGTATATTTTGGACATTGTGTAATTTTAACCTTGTGATGATCTCAGAAAAACAGTTCAAATAAGTCATAGAAAGCCCCTTTTTGCCACAACAATGATGGACATGATGACATTCATGCCCGTGTATTTATAAACTTCTGACCACAGCTACGCTATCCTTAAAAGGAAAAGCATCGATAAACTGCTGTAAGTGATAGACTTAACAGAAGAGAAAACAAGCATCTGCTACCTTTAATGGAAGCAAAAAAAAAGTATTAACACCAGTGGCAAGGTATATAATAATATTATTAATAATAATAATAATAATAATAATAATAATAATGACAAGCTAATGGTGAAGAGTTTGTCTGTAATGTGAATAATAATATTGTTGCCAGAAAAACAAACTAAATTGGCGTCCAACTAGTGAACTTGTCAAACACTGGCAGCACCTGAGGGTGAAGAATAGACAATTCAGAGATGATAAATCTTTACAGTACATAAATCTACTCAGTCACCAATATGTCTATCCAATCTAGAATATGTAGCAAATCATTTTCAAGGTATGGCCAAATGCCTAGACTCCATAGTAGGAAACACTGACAATGATTGGAATGTTTAAAAACCTTCTGAGAGTTTCATGAACAGGCTATTTAACAGGACTACGCATTTCAAACGACCAGGATGGATAAAAACAACCAAGCCCGGATTAACAGAAATCTCTAGTAAAATCTTCCTCCCATTTCCGGAGCTTGAAAGAACATGGTGCTTATCTGCAAGGTCCTACCAGCCTGGTCTTGCTCTCCATACCAGGTGTTCCATGTTCCCACCAGCTCACAGGGGTAGTATTTATCCTCATGGATCGAAGGCAACACATCCTCACTGCGGGCCACAATGTTGGCATGGAGATCATCAGTTATGTATTGTATTAAAACCTGATATAGGGTATTGGACAGTACACAACAGGGACAATAGGGGTGACAACAACAACACATAATAGCGTTCAAAAATCCGAATCCACTACCAAGACCTGTTTTTATATCATTAATTTTGACAAACAATACCGTTTTTTAATTATTTTTATCAATGCCAATGTTCCTGAAATGCAGTCCAGGAATGGAGTGCAGCAGATTCCTGCTCCTGTCAATCATCTCACAGGAATAGAAGTGAATATGTTTCGGATGAAGTTACACTACACGCGTCATATCAATTCAGTCTCAAGAGTTTCCAACGGGCCATTCTTAATTCTGAAACTAAAAATAGTTCATTGGTTTGTAATGAATCACCCGGAACACTTGAGATATGAAATAAAGAAATGGAAAAGGGTCGATCCTTACCAAAGTTTGTTATACGCATCCAGACACTCAGGCTTCACATTATGAACTGAAATGAAGAAACCATCCGTTATTAATGGCACACAAATGTTTCACCGCTTTCTTTTTCACAGTAATTTACTTACAATACTAATATTTGTCCATTACAGTAAGCTTACTACAATAAATGTTACAAAATGAAAGTTACATAAAAAAAATTATTTATATAAAAATTTCAAAATGATATATTTTATGTTGTTATTGGTTGTTTTGTTTGTTGTACCTGTTTCTGGTCACAAATAGTGTAATATCACTTGTGTCACAGTTAGCTACACCCTGACATAAAGCTGTTCCTTGCTGCTAGTGTGGTACCATAAAGTGAACATTTCACTAGTATCTTTCACCCAGAAAGGTGAATACCGTCAAAAATAATTTAAGGTACGCAACTGGACCTTAAGGACTCATATCTTTAAGGCTTTAATGTAAGAGCTAATTAAGAATCCCACATGCTCCTTCCCAAGCAATTAGACATACAATATGTACAAAAGATCCTACATAGCAACACCCGAGCAATATGAAGTATGGCCCTGTACCTCTATTTCTAGGTATATATATATGTTTAGATCGGATTCAGTCGCTTCTGGATGAAATATCGGCTAAATGAATAAAAGTAAATATTAAAGGGGCCGGCTCATCCTTCCCAGAATCCAATGCGCTGTTTTTGTTTTGAAAGCATGTGACCGGTACCTGCTAGCTTTCTCGCAGCAAAGTCTGTGTGTATTCACTGTTAGTGATCCCATCGAAACCCATCTCGTACTTTTTCTTCGTTCAGCGGTCCTACGTGGACGCTTTGAAGGAAATATTCCACTGCGTGTGGAATAACCATCCACAAATGCAATGGATTGGTCAAAAGAATTTAAAATGTAGATATCTTTACTTTCATGTTAAAGATGAATGCTGTGGATTGTTTTTAAAACATGGCAGCGGAGATGGCGACTCGCTACTTGGCGCAGAGGATTCTGGGAGGGGTTTGAGCTGGCTCCTTGTACAATGACCTGAACGATCGAGGATGTCTGATGAAGTCATACATTACTGACATACATGATCACTTACACTGAATTTTATAAAGGTTACTTTCTTCTTTCTTAGCCAGTAGGTGAGAGTGGGCATCTTTTCTGGGGTCCACTTTACGTACAAATAGAGATTTGAACCAGCTGTCCTCTTGATTTCTGTGACTGGATGTTGACAATCCCCTAACATAAGACATTTATGTATTGTATCATAATGTAAGAGTAAGAAAAATACAACCTGGTCTGACCAGATACCAGTTGTCAATTCAGCTTGTAGGTACTGACAGAAAGCAAAAGGTGTCTGCGCTACTAGTGCTATATAACAAGACAGGATTTTATTTGAAAGAAAATAGCACAACAATAACACTTTTTGAATATCACAAACATTTATTGATCAATTAAGTCCAGTAATAAGGAAGCTGGAAAATAATTTACCAGCTGGCAAAGATGGTCCACCAGTTTGACCAGCACAGCTTGTGTTTTGGCAACTGGTAGCTGGTCATACAACCAACCAACCACTCAATCAAATGAATAAATGAAAATCATGGAAACAGTAAACAGTAAAGGCCTGAAGAAAGTTTTCTGTGCAGTGCAAGACTCTGATACAATTCTTAACGTATCAACAACAGCAACGACAAACCTGTTTAGCACTGTTCAATTTTAATAGCAAACAAGCTACTATGATTGAGCAGCTGCAATAGTATGGCTCAAAATAAATAAAATGATCCTAGTATGTCAACATCACTACATAGTGACTGTAATGTAAGAGCCTATTGAAGTCTGTGTCCTTCAGCAAGCAAGAGTCTGATTGATCCTTTAACGATGTACACTTGCATTGATTTTTGGCTTAGCCGGGCAGACCACACTGAACAATATTTATTATAAAAATGCATTCAAACACGATTCAGATTGAATGAGACGAGGAGTTTTCTTGAATCTTTACTGAACTTGTAAGGAACTGCACTGGGACACGGCCCGTTATCTCATTCACGCGTATCTTTCTCTGATAAGAAGCGTCGTGATTGCGTTTACAAAACAGCATCACGGAGATAAAATGTTCAGACCTGATAAGAGTGACCTGCCCTTTCGTCATGGCCCTGTATTTCGCCAAACGAAGGCCGCTAAAACAGCGGTGAAGGACTCCAGTCGCCATCTTCACTGACAGGACGCTGTTCTGTATGCCGGAAAGTGGTGAATCGGTCGCGAACCAGTCGGCTCTATGAACCGGCTCCTTTACGTTAATGACGGGAGCCGGCTCTCGTCAGAGTCGATTTCTTTTTGCTTTCATTTTTGGTTAATTACTATTAATTATTAAATAATTAATCTTAACACCAATCTACTCTAAATATTGTTCATTGTTTAAACAGTTCGATGCTGCTATTTTGCACATTGTAGTTGATTTTTTATTTGGTGTAGGCTATGAAACAGACATGGAGTCTGATTTGTTTGGGAATGGTTTGTGTTTTTGATAGTTTATTATTTAATTTATAATTTTATTTTATTTGATATAGCCATCGCAGTAGCTTTAGAACTGTAACATACATTTATGCACAATGACCAGATGCATTATGAAAACCCCTTGAAGTGTCCCTGTCCTGTCGGTAATGTCACCACTCACTTAGAATGATGATCAGATTATAAATGAGTGTAATTGCACAGCTGAACAGTTGGTGGCAGTAATGCACAAAACAGGAATGTCCACCATTAGTAAAACTCCTAAAATACCAAGGAGTGTATGTGCTTCTCACAGCCCTGCACTCCATTCATGGTTTACTGTTGGCTTCTGAAAAAGTTTGCTGTTCGTTACTGTATAGGGGAATCAAGACAAAACATAAGTAAAGTTAACTGTAGTTTAAAACAGTAACCTGAGAATCGCGAGCACGCTTATCTCTGGTGCGCTGTGTTCCAAAGACACAGTGTTTTTCTGTGCTCTAGTTGTCGTTGTTGCACACTGCAAGAAGATCAGGTTATCAACGGTTACATCCAAAGACGGGTTAGGCGCTGTTTTGCTTAAAGCTGAAGGAGACTATTGGAAACTGTTTGCTTACCCATCCAGAACTATGACCAAAACAAAACTTAGATACGTTCAAATAGAAAACGAATACCTTGGTTTGCTGTTTCGGCTTAAGAAATTCCATATATTCATGGCCTGCCTAGCTTTACTAGATGTCACAGAGGTTTCAGCACTTAAATATGAAAATGCAGAGGTATGACATTAATTTAATATACACACCTGGAAAATACTAAGTGAAGGCAGATCCTCTCTCTGAAGCACCAAGAAGGATTTGTGCAGGTTCTGTAGAAGAAGTGAAAATTCATGGGTACATGGTTTCTGCTGCACTTTCAGTAATAAAAGAAATAGCAGAAGTGACTGATAGGAATAGTCAGTCCATCTGAGACAAGTCTAAGGCAGGACATTCTGCAGCAAATTCACAAAGGTTATCTTGTTATTGAGAAATTCAAGAGACAGGCACAAGACACTGTCTACTGGCCAGGAATCAATTGAGATTTTGAAGCACTCAAAAGCAGAAAAAAAGAGTACAGATTTAAAAGCAAATGCTAAAGAAAACTGTTGACAGCAGATCCAATCCTTCCTTAACCCCGCTTAACTACAGACCTTCACCCCAGAATGTATTCTGTTCCCTGAGGAATTTGTAATGAATCACAAAATCTGTACAACACTTCCTTTTTTCTCAAAGAAAGAACAGTGTAACAAACTACAACATAGGGTTCAAACAGCAAAAAGTAAAGCAAAAAAAAAAAATGTTATGACAGCCAAATCTCTCCAACCATTAGCAAGGAATGATATGTTTTGATTGAAGGTCCAGATGCCTGAGATAGGAAGGCATCTAGCCTTCTTCTGTGACACATACCAGGGCGGCTAAATCTGACTACCATTTGTTATAAGTGATGTCTTTATTAGTATTTTCATCAGTATTCTTGATTAGTGAATGTAGCATAAGTCTGATTAATTGAGTGATCTGTTTTCATGTTAGGGAGCTCTTATTTGACTTCACTTTCTGGTCAGGTGCTGCAATATGAGAATGAAAGAAGGGTCTGTTCTGGATCAACTGCTTCCCTCAAAGGGATGGCTTTCCCTGCCATTGAAAGGCAAACCTTAAAACACTTGTGCATTGTGGAGATAGAAACATGAAAATAAGTGACATACATGTCCTCAGGCATGAAAAACTCCTGTGGCTGCATGGCTTGAGCTCTACTACAGCTCTGCCACACATAGCACGTGAAAAGGGAGAGACTTTTGGAACAGGTTTACCCCCTCAGATCAAAAATTGGAAATAAACTGGAGTTCTTTTTTCAACAAGAAAATAGACGATGGATAGAACCCCTTGTTTTGAATTGCAGGGTCTGTGCTTTTCTGTATCACCTATTTTCCAGATGGGACTTCTTTGAAAGGGTGGCAACTTTGTTGGAATCTGAGCTGAACGAGACCTTCATCCAGAAAAAAGCTTGAGTAGTTGCATATCTCAAATTTAACTGTGTGAAAAAGTAATTGCCCTATTACAGAACCAATCAATAAACCAAATTTAATTGATAATTTGGTTCAATTAGACTAGACCCACCCAGCTGATTACTGCCAGCCATGTTGAATCTACACTTTACCTAAATGGAATCTTTCCAGCAATGTGAAGTAGGCTAAAAGGTCTCAACAAGCAGCACACTGTGCCACAATCAAAAGATATACTGGAAACAATGAGAAAGAAATGTTTTGAAATATATCAGTCTATAAATGGTTATAAAGCCATTTATAGGGCTCTGTGAATCCAGCGAACAACAGTAAGAGCCATTACCTCCAAATGGAGAAAGCTTGGAGCAGTAGTGAAGTTTCAGAGAAGTGGCCGGCATAAAATCTCCAAGAGCGCATTAGCGATTGATCCATGAAATCACTAAAGAAACCAGATGAACATCTGAAGAACTGCAGACCTTGTCTCAGAAAAGGTCAGTAATAATACCTTGATAACCCCCAACAGTAATTGGATCATGGTAATCAGTCAAGCACAAATAAGATGATAATTTGAAGCACAAGTGCAAGTCCACCTCTGAATGGCTCAAAAGAAACCAAATTAAGTGTGGAGTGTCTTAGTCAAAGTCCTGAGATGAACCCCCTTTACTAGCTAAAATAATCATTTTTTTGTATTTTGTTTTTGTGTGAAATAGATGTTGCATAAACGTTTTTCTTCGATAAATACAATAACCATTTAAAAACGATTTTGCGTTTCCTCGTGCTGTCCATGTTCTTGGATTTTGTATGAGGATCTCAAACCATTTAGCCTGACAAAGGCCACATGACTGGTAGCCCATACCTGGCGTTAACATCCTTAAAATTCTCAAGTGGACAGCATAGCCATTTATGCATATCCATTTACATATGCCATTTTACATTAACCTCCAGTGACCACTTGTGATTGGATTTCATACATTAATTTAATAATTTTCACTGTGTGGCATCACAACATTGTGCAGCACCCTTCAAGGAAGGATGTAGTGCATGTTTATAACATTAGTCTTTTGCATCATTTGCTTTCAGGCAGAAATGCCCTACAAATCCTATCTCATGTGCCTGTATAGACTGTTTTAGATGTTTCGATCACATGGATTGCAAATATGGTCAGCGTTGGAGAACCATTCAGTGTGATTTTCAAATGACACTTTCATTTAGGTGACTTGGAGATGCTTTTATATTCACACTATAAATGATATGTGGTCGCATGCATCCCAAACCACCTCCGCCGAATGTGGTTTGAATAATTGGATCACAATGTGTGTCCATGACACATTGGACCCTGTTCATACCTCTACTTAGCACTGTCTACTTGTAAAATGCATCTTGAATCAGGTCACTGCACAATTTGAATTTGAAAGTCCAAACTGCATTAGATCTACAGTCCCCTCCTAAAGTATTGGAATGGAAAGACTTTATTCGTTTTTGCTATACACTGAATATGTAAATTGTTTAACTCATCTAGATGCAAATATCATTAAATGAAAGATGAAATTCTGCTTTCTGCTTTCTTTTGATCTCAAATCCAAATGTCTTCAGTGTATAGTAAAAAAAAAAAGAACTGACCTTGGCATTCCAGTACTTTTAGAGGGCACTGTATCTTGACTTAGAATTATTACTAGTCACAACTGAATTATGGACATGTTAACCTGGCATTTTTAATAGTCAAAATTTAAATGTATATATCTGCAATTTGATTATTTTATTACTAAAAACATAATGGCAGATATCAAAAATTATATTTTTATTTGCAGAAATGGAATGATGAATAACAGAGGCAAGAATTTAATGTAAGTCAGTGGTGATAGGGTTGGGAGGTTGGTCAGTAACCTAAACCAAGTATCACAAAATTAATGTAACTGATTAATTTCCGATACTTTTGGATTATCTCAATACCAAATATGCGTATGATGACAGCATTTTCAAAGCTGGAAGGCAGAACTTGGACTGTACTGAGATGTTGTTCCCCTTTTCTGCTTTAAATACATAATAATGCTAAATTTCCAACCACTGAATGCATTTTTTCACCAGAGGACATGATAATGAGTTGGAATATGATAATGATATGATAATGATAATGAACTATTACAAATTAGCTACGGTTTTACTCAAGACCAGAGTGATGATGTGAGACTCGTGAAGTGTTGTAATGTGTGCACATGTACATTGTAGTATATCATTTGTATTAAAATTTTAAATTAAGTGCTGCAACTACTGATTATTTTGATAATTGATTAATCTGTTGATTATTTTCCCTGATTAATTGATTAGTTTTATTTTTTTTAAATATATTCAAAAATTATTAATATATAAATATTTATATAAAATATTTATTTGCAGCATTTTAATCAGCACTACTACAGAACTTTTCCTTAACTAGACTTAATTAAATAGCAGTTGACTAATTACAACATTAGTGACATTTATCAGATATGTCTCAGCGTGAAAATCAAGTGCTCATGTCAACCAAATGAGACACTCAGACAAATTCAAGGTGACTGTATGTACTGTTTAATGTTTATTACTTTTTGAATCACTTTGTGTCAGGTGAATCATTTGGGTCAGAAAAATAGACTAGTTTATCATTTGACAAACAAATTGAATTAAACAGCTTCGCTACTTGCTGCCTAAGAAAACATAACAAAGCTGTTAAGGATGGCTCAAGCAGGAACATCACACTTCCACCGTTCCTTACATTCCCACAAACGAATGATAATATTACTCACATTAAAACCCAAGCTATGTCATGTGGCCAGCAGACTAGTGTAAAGAATTTCCATACCATAGAAAAAGTCATACTGACGTTTCTGCTCTGAAATTACACTCAAATGTATTTTTGTTTTGAAAAAGCATGTATTTTAAAATTGTAATCCTGTGAAATCCCCATTGTTACTAAATATATCTTTAATCTAACATTTATTTCCTGTAGTGATGACTCAATTAGATTGCATCAGTATGTCTATTACAACAGATTTCTTGTTAGAAAAAATACCAAATAAGTACAGTGTACACTTAATGATCATGTGCTATACATGGATGGAGCACTGATTTTTGGAATAAGGAACCATAAAAAAACTGACTCAGTCCAAGAGTCATTAGGCCAGATAGTGCCAAAAAAAATACAGTGTACACTTTAAACCTAATGATAATGTGCTACAAATGGGCGGTGCAGTGATTTTTGAAATAAGGAACCCTGAAAAGCTGACTTCACACTCCCAAAGCCAGCAGACCAAACAGTGCAATGGTAAGAATGCTTCAGATATATTTTGAGAAAGTTAATGTGTACTATATAATGTGTACAAATATGTATTAATGAATACCATTACTGCTTAATGGTGTTAAATATTATATACGATCTAATATTTAGGAATAAAAATTATTATGTTAAGCATAAGCATCTTTCTACTGACAGAAAGAGATAAAAGTTTAGTTTATTCTTAAAAACAAGCAAGGCATGTATTATATACTAACGTTACATTTATCCACCTAATGATTTAGTTTGATTTTATGTAAGATATAACCTCAACATTGGTTGGTTATGAATATATTTTGTACTTAAGCTTTTCAAGAGATCTTTAAGGTTTCACTGGATAATTAAGGGTTCTTATCTATCAAACAGTATTTGCAAATGAAACCAAATCTGTTTATTCAGTCTTTTAAGTAATTTGGCATAATATAAATTAAAGGTTAAATCATAAATGTGAAAAAAGCATGAATTAATAAACAAAAAGAGTTTTGTCACATTTATTACAAATACAAAAAACCTAAAATAGCAAATTTACACATGTATTCAAGTCCTTCACTCCCACTTACGTAAAATGAGGAAGAAATGTTAGTTCTGCATAATTGTTTATTAGTCTTCAACCTGGTCTTTTAAACATTTCCTTAATAAAGAACTCTAACAGGCTAAAGCCTAATAGGCTTTACAGAAACAAATTTTGTATGCTTTACATAAAATTGATTACTGTGATGAGAAATCCTCTGTATGAAATTAGCTCTTGCAAAGGTGTAATCTCTTTCTACTCAAGTAAATAACTAAATAACAATAATCAATCAACTACTGTAATGAAAACCAGTGCCAAACCAGAAAACTTTGACTCCATGCATGTCACACTCGATATGGAACATCTAAAGGCCTGATCCTAGATCCGCCCTGGTTGTACAGCACAGTCATGTCTTTGCAATAACATGATTTATTATTATTCACTCATAGATTTCATGTTGATTATATTGTTAATAATAACTAGATGACTGAAAGAAATTACAGCAAATACATCTTCTGACTTACATGCACTCCTGGGCAAAAAAAAAGATGCATACTCAATATTGCAAAACATTAAGCTTTTAATGGTCTCAACAAAAATCACTGGGCATAAAATGAACAAGAACTAAAAAATGCACTCCTGAGACCTCGGCCTTCTTTTGCTGGTCGATGCTCGTTGCTGAAACTGTTGGGGGGCAAATCTGGAAACAGGGAAGTTCACTTACATAGTCTTCTGGTACGCAAAGAGAAAATCATGAAAAGATTGAAATGTGTAAATCATATAAAATTGAAACTAACTTGTCTGGGGGTTCAAAATGTTCCAAAATATCTTCTGTTTGAAGACTTTAACATCCAGTGGAACAACATGAACTCTTCTTTCTGTAAAAAGCCGTCTGCAAGTTTACCCACAAGACTAACATTTATCAAGGAAATCGAGGGAAAAGCTGCACCACACCAATTTACTTTATCTTTTTTATTCTTGCTAATTTTCCTGACCAATGATTTGCTGTTGAGACCCTTAAAAGCTTAATGTTTTGCAATATTGGGTTTGCCTCATTTTTTTTGCCCTGGAGTGCATATTTTATAGATAACATAACAATTGAAGATATAATTAAAGCCCCATGACTGAGAGTATCTAAATTATCTGCTTTACACCAACTCTAATTATTCTGATTATTTTGAGATCATCATTTCATTTCAGCCTAAATTTAAACATAAAGCATCTTAGGGAGGTCATGAGATGTGACATAACTGACTATAAAGTTTATCTTTCACTTATGTGTGCATAAATACACAGTAGGACGGATGGGTTTGCACATTTCAGCTGATGTGGATTTAAATGCTGGTTAAAATAATACTTAGTTTGTAACATCATAAAAACATGTTAGTTCTTATATTTTATTATAATAATATAAAACAATGGGCAGCATGGTGGTGTAATTGTGGTTAGCATTGTCACCTCATAGCAGGATGGTTCGGGTTTAATCCCTGGGTCAGCTGGGGTCCTTTTGGTGTGGCGTTTACATGTTCTGCCCAAACCTGCATGGGTTTCCTCTGGGCACTCCGGTTTCCTCTCACAGTCCAAAGACATGCAACTTAGATCAACTGGCTACTCTAAATTGCCCATAGGTGTGAATCTGACTGTGAATGGCTGTCTGTCTATGGGCTAGCCTTGCAATAGATTGGTGACCTCTCCAGGGTGTAGCCCACCTTTCACCTGACGTCAGCTGGGATTGGCTCCAGCTTCCCCCGTGATCTGCAGTGGATAATGGTTGGATGGATGGAATAATAAAAATTAAGTGTGTTGTATTTAATTAGTATTTGGATATATGAATAGCCTATTTATTTTTTGAAAAGCAGTTATATACATTTTGAACATCAGCACAGGCTGCACTTTAATAGACATATACTATCTTATCCCTGAATTTGTACTAAATGGGATCTTTCAAATCCAAAATGGATTTGAAACGTACCTTGCAATGGTGGATTTTGTATGTTACAACCCCTGCATGAAAATAGAGCTCTTTATGTGCGATAATTATACACACTATTTTTCATGGCTGCAGGACAACTGTTCCAGTGTCATCACTCCACAATTAGAGAGATATTACCTCTCTCCAGTCTATGGTCTGGAATTTACCATTGGCTTCATCGGAAACCTAGTGGTGGTCCTGGGCTATATCTTTTGCCTCCCTGCTTGGAAGTCCACAAACGTGTATCTGTTTAACCTGTCAGTGTCTGACCTCATCTTCCTGTGCACTTTACCCGAGCTGTC
>JAQQZR010000018.1:6125212-6138215 GCA_030068235.1 Notoglanidium macrostoma | reverse complement strand
GTGTGTGTGTGTGTGTGTGTGTGTGTGTGTGTGTGTGTGTGTGTGTGTGTGTGTGTGTGTGTGTGTGTGTGTACTGTGTCTGGGAGGCGTTGCATTGAAGCAGGCTTGTCGCCACTTGGCTCTTATCTCATGACAGCCTTCCTCTTTAACTTTTCATATAAAGATGGACATTTGTGAACACACACAGCCTCCAGGCTGAATTGTTCTGTCTTGGCTGGAAATGTGGCTGAAATAGGAAGCAGATGACTGCAAGGATTTTACTCACTCGCACACACCAGCACTTTGACAACAAGCATCATTACCTAAAAACACCCATTACAGAGCATTCATGATAGCTGTGCTGGTAAAGAAAATTACTCTGGACTGAATCATGAGTGAAACTTCAAAAGACATTATCTGAACTGTTAGATAGCCAAACTGTAACACCTGTATGTATAATGGAAAAGCCTGTTACACACCTTGATCGTTCTCTTTCTCACGTTTAGGTACAGACAGTCTAGTCGATAGTAACACTTTAACATGTTTACTCAACAACGTATCATGCAGGAACAACCTTAGAAATACAACATGGAGAATTGTACTTGAATTACTAGAAAATGAAATGATCTCCAAGATGGACAAAGTACACAACTTCATTACTTGAGACAAAGTATATATACTCCTGGTCAAATATTACTCCAATACATGTGAATGATGTTCAGTCAAATTTTAACTTGAGGTAAAGTACTGGAGAACTTGCTTTTAAAATTACTTAAAAAGTACTTTTTAAACGTTTTCAGTGTTTAATGGTTTTAATGTTCTCTTTTTAATGTCAGTGCATTGAAGTATTGTTTATTTGACAAGATGAAAACTGAAAAGAGTTTGAGATTTTTGCTAGCTAGATATTAGTATATGTCAACAGTGGATTCACACAGGACCTGCTCCTAATATGAGAACTTTCGGGGCAAATCCTTTTCATTTCAAAGTCATTTGAACAACCTTAGCATAAACACTTCAAGCACAGACAACTTCATTTAACATGTTTATCTGAAATTAAACAAAGGTTTACATACCCCGAAATGCTTTCACCGGCTGGAGGGCAATGACGAAGCGGTGTAGGCAGTTATGAAGTTTGTGTATTAAACAGAGCAAATGTTTAAAACAATATTACTTCATTTCAAAAATCTCAAACGTGGACTTCAGATCAGGCCACGGGTGCTCTGGTAAGGAATCGTCATTGTTATCTGCCATAGCCATCATTACAACCCCAAAAACTGTTCAAAATATGCAACAAACACTTTGAACTTGAGCGTAGTAGTAGTTTACTGTGATTGGTTTTCTCTTGTGACAAACACAGCGTATGGCCTTTTACATTTTAGAAAAAAAATTCATCTGCTGAGCTATGCTTCAAAGTATCAAATAAGGGCAACCTCCACCGAAATGTCGTAGGGTCAAAGGTACAGTATTTGTCTTTCAAATGTAGTGATGTGAAACTCATGAGTTTCTGAAAAAAAATAATGCTCAAGTGAAGTACAGATACTCACACAATATACTTAAGTACAGTACTCAATAAATGTACTTCGTTACTGTCCACCCCTGAATTTAGGTCACCTATTAACATCGTAATGGAACCTATTAACGGCACCATCCCCTCACTGCAACACACAAAGTGCTAGCATTGAAATCTACACAGAATTTTGTGACATTAGTGTATGACTATAGAAAATATTCATACGTCTAGACTATTACACAAAGCTGAATTAAATGTAAAACTAATAAAACGCCCCTCATGTCCATAAGCACATTTGACCTAAAACTTGGCCTGAATGCTCGAGTCTGTAACCAGGATCAATTCTGGGCTTGTTCAGGAGCGCGTATCATCACTGGTCTGTTTTCGTATAGACAAATTCTTTCATATCGATTCTGCGATTTAATACATAATGAATTATAACAGTTTATTTAAAGTTCATTTGACAAATGTGTTTGTTTTTTGCACTAGTTAAAGGTTTGGAAAAAGCCTTTAAGTCAAAGCTACAGAAAGACAGTATAATGTGCACAGTTTTTGAGAGTTGTAGTCGCTATGAATGCTTCTTTGCTCCATAAGTAACACTGACATTTTTCCCGTTGTCAATCTTGAAACAGGAAGCATGAAAATTTCACCAATTCAGCTCCTGACACCAGAAATGGATGGCTTTCCGACCTAAAGTGAATCCCAGAATACTGTTTTATGGGCCTGAGATGAGGTTTCTGAGGCTCACCAGCTTGAAAATCACACTCAAGCAAAATGGATCAAACTCTCAGTGCATGACCTGAGGAATAAAGTGTGAAAACACTGCGCAGCTCTGCTCATCTATCACTACCATGCTAGCATGCGGAAGTGTGTTGGAGCTCTGAGAGTGCTGTGCATGCGTCAATAATAGGATGTGTGTGTGTGTGTGCGTGTGTGTGTGTGTGTAAGTGAGACTGACCCGTGTCTAGGGTGAATAAAAATCAGCTGGTAGGAAGCATGTCAAAGTCCATCTTGTTTAGTAACATTTCATTCCGAGTGATGTAACATAAAAGGGATGAAATATTTATGATGAGAGCGAATGTGAGCGCGGGCTGAGGGAGAGAAGCAGGCTGTGTCCTACCCAAATGTCATGGACACAGCACTGTCCTGTGAGACCTTAGACTCTCCACGGGCTGAAGGCAGAGCCGAGCTCGTCTCCCTTCACACGCTGACAGGCCTGAGGATACGAGGACGGCCATCTGCTCCATGACCTCAGCTGTAAGCACAAGCACGTCCCCAAACCAAACTGCTCAGCTTCACCAAAGACAGCACACAAACAAAGTCTCTAACTATAAACACACTCGTATCCAACAGAGCGCATGCAACTACGGCTATAAAAAGAGTAATAATAAAAGTTCAGACAAGTTACTGCAAAGACGATGTGACTTCACTCCTGTAAGCAGACTTTCAGAACTACGTCATTATGTTGCAGGAAAATTCCTTTTAGGTTACATTTTATGCTTAGACTCAATACACAAGTCCCAAATTCAAAGAGATTATTCAGAGTCTATCTACATGGCAGTCAGGTGACGTGATATGAAAAGCCCTGTAATTTATGCACCATACACTAATGAGGCGGAGTAAAATCACAGGCTAACGTGAAAAGGGGAGTGCTGTTCATGTTCCAGTCAGCGTCAGATCTAGTCCCCACCACAGTCAAGCGGGTTTACTAGGTCCGTTTCCATTGCAGTTTTATAAAAACAGAAGCAATCTTTTAAAAATGTTGGCCAAACCCTTTGCCTTTTCGTTGAGTGATGTTATGCAACTAAAGCTGGGTTTGCTGCTCTTGCAATAGTCTTTCCAGTTAACATGGCGACGGATCTCTCAGACCTGATAAATGTTGGCACGATGATTTCGATTTCATTCGCTTCATGTCACGTGTTTCTATTTCAATTTTGTGAAATATCGCTTTGTCAAGTCATTTGGAAAAAAAAAAAAAAAAAAAAACGGCTCATGTCAGCGTAGAAGATTTTTCATGATATTTGGATGTTTATTTGGTTTTTTTATTTATTTCACGTTTCCATTACTCATTTTCCAGTTGCAAATTCAAATTGCGCATTAAGCAGGTTTTATTTTCATGTATTTGCAGGCGATTATTTTCCTGTAGGTGTTTTATTCCTCTTCTGACACAGAAATCGGTAATTAGGTAAGATCAGTATTATTTTTTTTTTCAGGATTAAATCTTGAACGGTTCGGTGGGATTGATATTGGAATGATTTGAATAATTTTTTTTTTTTTACTCATTTACCCCCCCCCACACACACACACACACACATACACACACACACATTTGTAATGCTCCGCCTCCAAGACTTTAGCTAGCCCATATCGTGTCTATAAAGTGACTGACAGGAGGCACATCCAAACACAAACAAGCATTCTGTACCAGACGTCAGTTTGCCAAACAGTTTTCCCCCACCAGGTTAATAAACTTTCGCTAATCCATTTTTAATTTGTTTTTAAATCATGTTACATATCTTCCAGGTTATTTGTAGAACCAAGAAATAAAATAAAAAAATCAGCTAGTGCACCTTTAATCAAAATACTCAGTAATGAGGTGATTTTAACAGTTAACACATTATAGCAGAAGTAAAAAAGGTGGAGGAAAAATATATACAACACTTTCTGTCTAAATGTTACAATGATCTTTTAGTTAGCTGATGTTAGTTTCTTTCAGTCAGCATTATTAGTGCAGTAGTTAAAAACTGCCTTACA
Source organism: Notoglanidium macrostoma (assembly GCA_030068235.1). Classification (NCBI taxonomy): domain Eukaryota; kingdom Metazoa; phylum Chordata; class Actinopteri; order Siluriformes; family Auchenoglanididae; genus Notoglanidium; species Notoglanidium macrostoma. Next base: position 6,133,972 of record JAQQZR010000018.1, on the reverse strand, counting down.
ATTATCATACCATTCTCAGATAGCTTCTAGAACATTCCTAATGTTAACTAGCAGTCTTACAATCAGCCTACAATTAATGTACTATAATTAATGTAACAGGCCATCTCTGTCCATCTTCACTACAGTTTGTTGGACCTCAGTTTTCCAGCTGAGTGAAAATACATTGGCACAACATAACTTAAAATAATAATAATAATAATAATAATATATGATAATAATTTAAAAACATAACTTTACCTTTCAGTTTTTCTCCTCAGGTTTCTGTTTTCCTTTTTCCAATCCAGACTCTCTCTCATTTTTTGAGTACTAATTAAACACACACATAACCGTTATTACTTTTTGCCACCCTCAAACGGAATTTTGCCAATTTAACGCTCAGAATGAAATACCTGTGAGCGCGCCCCCTGCTGGCTGTGAGGCGCTACAGCTAGTATTACGTTTACATGAGGTAAAGCTGAACGCTCCAGTATGTGCTTTAGGTGTTTTCTGCTTCTTGGGTCATCCAATGACCGAATGTGTCTAATTACGTTGATGCATCTGTATGTAAAGTAATTATAAAAGACACAGTGAAAGCCTGTTGCATGTTTCAGATAAATAACTTATAATAACATAAAACGTAACTTATAATAATATAATAAAACCTCTATAGCACTGTTAGAAAACAGTTTACCACAACCCAACCCACTACAACTAAACCTCACCTTGAAATACAGTTCTGTAAAGTGCATGTAAAGACATGTGTAAAGCAAGGATACCTTCAAAAGTGAACAGTTCTACCTAAAATGATAATATAAAAGTGATCCTTTTATCAGGAATAATTCATACAGTTTTAATCCCTGACAGCCTGCAATGGGTTTTTTTCCCCTTGAAAATGATATGTTGCCTAATATGTTACTTTCTTTACTGACATATAGCGCATACATTTTTTTCTGTAAAACTTAATTAATGAATATGAATAATATGAATAATAATAATGAGAAATTATTTTTAAAACATTATATAAATTGATTGTTCTTTTGTACTGTAGTAATAGAGAATACATCAAATAAACACCCAAGCCATAATTCATATTAATAAAAAATAGGTTGCCTAAGAGTTTTACTCTATAATGATTTTTTTTATTAATATTAATACATAAATCCATTTAGCGTCGTGTACCTGAATTTTCATTACCCATTTCAAGAAAAATGTAAATTCTTCTTGTGTACTTCAAAAAGTCCTTAATGTCCCTCTTAGCATGTATGCTATAGTTAACCACATTGTGAGTATTTGCTAATTCTATGCTAAAACCTCAGCCTTGTTCATTTCAACCCTGCTAATCATTTAACCATTTGCGGACCTCGGCTCAAACTGACCTTTTAATGAAATAAAAAATACAGAACATATTTTTCCACATTAAACTTTGTGGCCTTGGCTTATTTCCTGTGAGGAACATGTACAAGACAAAAAATTGAACACACATCCTAACCCACCACACACACACACATACACACATACACACACACACACACACACACACATTTAGGTCCCTTTTAAGGTCCTTGGCTCAATCTGACCCAGTAATAAATGATTGAAAGTGTAGTTGAAAACAGACAAGTCATGCACATTTGCGTGATTTGTGTTTATTCAAGTTCATCTGCTGTAGACATAAATGCACACACACACACACACTCACACACACACACACACACACTCAGTTATCCAGTGTTATTTCAGAAGCATGTTGTTTATTTTTTATAAGCATAAATGAAATTTAGAACAATTCTGAAAAAAAAATCTAATCAATTTGAGTGTTTTCTATTTGTTCTTTATAGCTAGCATTTGTTTTCTCATAGCCAATACTACTTTTAATATGACAAGCTAAAGATAAAAAAATTTAGAGTAATAGTTAAACACAAGTTACCAATAGTCGTGAAACCTTGTTTCACTTCAGTTTTACAAGAAAAAAACTTGATTTATGCTTTAGTTATGATAGAAATGTGTTGATTATTTGGATTCATTGCTTATATTAAAGAAAAGTGAATGACACTTTCATTGTTAAAAGTGAGGTAACAGAGGTACATTTCAAATATTAAACAGATTTCTCATCATTATTATTTGTACTAGATTTAGAGACCATATATCAGGTGGAATTGTGGAATCTTTTCATGTCTGTAGTGTTTTAAACCCTCACTCATGTCGCAGATCAATTTGACTGAGTAAAGATCCCTGATGGGAGCAAAAAATGAAGGCAGCACCAAGATTAAGAGTAAATGATGCCATTGTGTGTGTTAATTTTGACAAGGATTTTAAATTTAGTTTTAGTCTTAGTCACTTACTGAAAATTGTAGTCAGGTATTGCCAGAAGTTTATTAATTTATTAATTTATTTATTTGAGGCATGACTAGTGGTGTTGTTGCTATGCAGTTATTTGGAGTTAGCCATGACTCCATGTTTTGCTAGTAATTATCAAGTGAAGACAGCATTTTGTACACTAGTATTAGTATTGTTGATGGATATGTGTCATGGCTGTAAAGAGTCCCCTGAGACATCAGCTATTTTGTCCTGTCTTTACTCCTGAGGGCATAATGAACAGAGATTTATCCATATTTTTCATTATCAAATATTTTTCCATTTACCTTGTCGTTATAATAGAGTCATGAAATAAATGATTTCCAACGAATACTTACTGTCAAAATGTTCGTGACAAAAATAACACTGTCAGCAAAGCCAATGTCAGCAAAGAAACTTTGTAAAAGTGAGACTGCTATATGAAACAGGTTAACACATTTTTTGAATGATAAAATGCATTATGAAAAAAAAAAAAAACATTTTCAAGAATTCTAAGAGCTAAATTCCACCCCAATTATGAAACCACCCTCCTAATGTTAATTCAAATTCAAATTCAAATTTTATTTGTCACATACGCAGTCATACATTTTACGACATGCAGTGAAATGTATTTGCAGTGCCCGACCCATTAAGAATAAAATAAAATACAAAATAAAAATAGAAGATAAGTATAAAATGTAATAAAATAAAAATGTAGATATAAAAAGATATAAAGATATAAAATATAAGCTGTAAAAAAAAGAAGAAGAAAAAAAAGACAGAGACAGAATCCAATAAGCAGTGAAATGTATAGATCAGACACAGTACCCCACTTACAATTCTAAAAAATGGGATGTTTCCATTTTGATCAGTACAAAGACCTTATACTTTCATAATACATCTATTACTGATCCTATGGGTCACTGTGTTATAATCAATGGCACCATTGGCAAGGACAAAGTTAGTTAGAATAGCCTACAATAGCCTACATACACTATATGGCCAAAGGTTTCTGGACAACATCACAGCCAAATGTGGGTGTGCAAGAAGGGGCGTGGTTAAGAGCCAGTTTGTGAACAGTGGGCGGAGCAAAGAAAAGTGAGATCTACACCTGCGCAAGAATTTTCTAGTGTTCTGTATCTCAGTGATTGGCAGCAAGGATAAAAAGGGGAGGGATGAGAACCATGGTAGAGAGAGCTGTGTGTGTGTGTGTGTGTGTGTGTGTACAGTCAGGTCCATAAGCATTTGGACAATGAATTTGAAATGAAGTTGTCAAGATGTGATGTGAAATGTAGAATTTTAGCTTTAATTCAAAGCATTTAACAAAAATATTGCATTAACCATTCAAAAATTACAACAATTTTTACATGGTCCCTCCAGTTTCACAGCCGCAGTTTCATATCCAGGTATCACCTTGTTATTTCATGACACATTAAGGAGATAAAAATTCTGGAGTTTTATTCTACATTTTGAATTTGCATTTGGCAGCAGTTCATAGGAACTCTCAGTACGCGGTCCAAAGAGGTGTTGATGCAAGTGAAGGAGGCCATCATTGGGCTGAAAAAAAAAACAACCCCACACCTATCAAAGAGATAGCAGAAAATTAAGAGAGGCCTAATCAACAATTTCATACATTCTTAAAAAGAAGAAATGCACCGGCAAGCTCAGCAACCCCAAAAGGCTTGGAAGACCCTGGAAGACAACTAAAGTGGATGATTGTAGAATTTTCCTTCGTGAAGAAAAACTCCTTCACAACATCTAGCCAAGTCAATAGTCCTCTCAAGGTGGTAGGCCTATTATTGTCAAAGTCTACAATCAAGACACTCCTTCATGAATACAGAGGGATTACCTCAAAATACAGAGGGTTTACCTCAAGATGCAAACTACTGGTAACACTCAAGAAAAGAAAGGCCAGATTAGACTTTTCTGGAAATCCTGCCCAGTTCTGAAACAGATGAAACCAATATTTAAACCAAGCCTGGTCTAGCTGGTGGGGACTCTAGCAGCAGTCCAAGATGGAACTACAGGACAACACACAAGTATTTGTCGAACTCTTCGAGCATCCGTGGAAGCGTAGAGCTGGCCAGACTTACAGTGGGTGGTCCGCTTGTGGCCCATTGCTTCACTGGCCCAACTGCTTCTGGGGCTGCTGCTGGACTACCCACCGGCTGGACCAGGCTCTGTAGCACCTGATGGTCTTCTGCCCTGAAGGCACCATGTGAATGATCCATCTGGCAAGGCTGGCTCTGTGATTCTGAAACCAAAACCTCATAAATTCTCATATTCTTCAAAGCAACTAGGCAATGCAAACAAAACAGTTGAATAGTTCATGAATACTGGTATTAGTATTATTCTACTTTTCATAAAAATAGAAAAAATTCGAGCTGAACATAAGTGTTAACAAATAAACTGGTATAAATTATCATTAGCTACTATTTGTGACTTTTGAGTCATTGAATTCATTTTCAGTTCACTTCAGGTGTTTCTGCTTACATTACTGCATTACCACCCTGAACAAGTAACAATAGCACAGCTGGTATCAAACCTTACTGTACAAGACAATAGGAAAAGCTCCATCAAACTGATTCAACAACGTGGAGTTAACAAAACCTCTACGAAAGTCAGAGAAATTACAATAAACAAATCAACAGCAGTGAAAGACAGAGATGGAGGCAGAGAAAAGAAAGAAGAAAGCAACAATGTGATCATTGCATCAGATTGCATCAGTGTGTCATTGCATCAGATCTCTGGTTAGAAAAATACCAAATAAATACAGTGTACACTTTACACTTAATGATGATGTGCTACAAATGGGCGGTGCAGTGATATTTGGAGTAAGGAACCCTGAAAAGCTGACTTCACACTCCCAAAACCAACAAACAGCGCAATGGTAAGAATGCTTCAAATATACATACTTTGAGAAAGATAATGTGTACTATATAATGTGTATAAATATATATTAATGAATACCACTACTCATTATTCATAAGGTTACTGATAAGCTTATTATATTTCATTACATTTTTTCCATCAAATAATCTAATATTTAGGAAGTAGGAGTGCAAGTGGTTAAGCGCAACTGCTTACTGTAAGAAATTAAGTTAGTTTATTCTTAAAAATTTAAGTCAGGTATGAATTATAGATTGAGTTCATATAAATCTACCATCAACATTGGTTGGTTAGAAATCTACTTTTAATGGATTCACTGGATAATTAAGAGTTCTTATTTTCCACAAAAGGGTTGTCTTTGAAGTCCTTTCTAATAGAGAAACATTCTGTTGTAGGGTTCAACATAGAACCTTTAAGTGTTCACCAAGTGGGACAACTAGAGGACGATTAAATTTTCTCAGTTTTCTAGGATTGTAGTCATAGGCAAATTATGTTTTATGTGTCAGGTTATTTACATTATTATTATTTAATTACAAAGTATCTAAGCACTTGAAAATGAAATGTAACCAAATCTGTTTATTCAGTCTTTCAAGTACTTATGTGTACGCTGCATTATATATATTTTTAATCATAAATGTGCAAAACAAAATATTAAATAAAAACCCCAAAGTGGTTTGACACATTTATTATATATCAAACTAAAATATCATATATACATGCAGTAAGTATTCGAATAATTTATAGCTGGTACAGTCTGTAACATAAATAAAGAAGAAAGTAAATGTGCTAATTGTTTAGTTTTAATAAACCTAATCTTTTATACAATTTCTTTATAAATTTACAAAGGCTAAAAGCCAGTAGGCTTTATGCAAAGAAATTTCACATGCGTTAAATAAATCTCATTATTTTGATGAGAAATCCCCTGTGTGAAATTAGCTCTTGCATAGGTATAATCTCAGTGTACAACCTCATACCACAGAGAATTAGGGCTGTATTTTCATGGCCAGGGCACACACACAAAAACAAGGTTATATTTTCATGAGCACCAGTGCAAGTGTTAAAATAGCGCAAATGTAAACAGGGGTTAGGTTGCATTGAATACATTACTAAAACATGTCCAATAAAATCAGATTCTTTTGTTTTCTTTAATATCTGAGTGCAGTACAGTGACCTATTTGTAATGATGTTACGAAATGAAGTTTCAACTAAGTTCTTTTCACACTTCTAATAATCATGTGTGTTGTATTTAGTTTTTAATTTAGCTTGTATTTAATTACGGAATTTGCAAATTGTTACATAGTATAATACACATCAGTGCAGTGCATTAATTTTTGACCATAAAAACAGCAAGATAGCTCAAGGGCAAAAATATTGGATTGCACTCCTCCAAAAAAAGAAAGAAACCATACCAATGTTAACCAGGAAATTATGCTTGCATTGGCATGAAAATAGAGCTATTTCTATGTAGTAATTATATGTACAATAATCTTTATGGCTGCAGGACAACTGTTCCAGTGCCATCACTCCACTATTAGAGAGAGTTTACCTCTCACCAATGTATGGTCTGGAATTTACCTTTGGCTTCATTGGAAACCTATTTGTGGTCCTTGGCTATATCTTTTGCCTCCCTAACTGGAAGTCTACAAATGTGTACCTATTTAACCTGTCTATGTCAGACCTCATCTTCCTGTGCACTTTACCTGAGCTGTCCTACAACTACGCTTACAACCTAAAGAAATTCAATTCTTCACTTTGCATGATTAATCGCTACATACTCAATGTGAACATGTACTCCAGCATCCTTTTCATGATGTGGGTAAGTGTGGATCGGTTCTTGTTGCTTTGTCACCCACAGCGTGAACACATCTTGTTAACTATCAAGGCCGCATTGTGCATCACCATCGTGAACTGGATGTGGGTGACCATTCAAATCGCTCCCCTCATCGTTTTCATTATCCAGGACTTGGAGCAAAATGGCTGGACAGTGTGTCGTGACTTTGGGAGCCTGGGAGAGGCCAGAGTTACTTTGATCTACACCTTAGTGCTCACCATAACGGGATATGTGCTGCCCCTGCTGGCTTTGTTTCTAGCATCACAAAGGTTGATTTCTCAACTTATGAAAAGAGAGGAGATGCGTGGGACATCCTACCAAAGGCCAGTAAGAATTGTGAGGGCTGCAACAATCATGTTTCTGGTGCTCTACACACCCATCCATATAATGAGGCTTGCGCGACTTGCTTCACGGCTTCCTGAATTAAATTTGTCGCGGTGCATCGTGGATTACATCAATGCGGTTTACTTAGTGACCCGGCCAATTGCATATGCTCACAGTGTCATCAACCCCGTGTTTTACTTCCTCATGACAGACAGCTTTAAAGAAGCACTGCAGGACAAGTGGAGGCAGATTAAAAGGATCCTGATGACTGCACCATGAGCAAGTCTAACCTAATCAAGCAAAGACAACACTGATAACAATTACCTTATTTTCAAATCTTACTGTGGTGTATGTTTATATACAGACGGGTAACAATATAAGCCAAAGCCAATATAAGCTGTTTTAGTAAAGTGCCTGAAACATTTTCAGTACCCCTTGGTATAGATTTTACAAGTCTCTTGAACTGTACTGGAGCAATAAACTCCATTTTTCCAAAAGATACTTACTAGATTGGTTTTGATGATGGCGGTAGCAAGGTCTTTGAAGAGACCACCTGTCCAGGATACACATATCTATTAATATGTTAAATGTGATCAATAAGAAGAACTTTGTATTGATTTGCAGTGATTCTTCCCACCAAGGCAAACAAACTTAAACTACAGCAGAAAGGGATGGTAAACACAATGGGCATTATGAAACATAACAGTGAGCATATTTATGTTACATTTTACATATTTGATGTAATCATTTTACAAATTGTGATTATATTCATCACAAGTTGTTATACTCTGTAACTTATTTTCACAAATCCTGGTACTTGTTATATTTAAACATTTTCCAAATATCTATGGTAAAATAGTTATTTTCAGACATGTGCCTTTAGGGGGAGCTATTAACAGCAGTAAAAAACTATGTTATTCCATTAGAATGCCAGTTGCTACTATAGAATAACTATAAATAAAAATTGGAGCTGCTTGAATATGATTGTGTTTTCCTTGCAGTTGTTGCATTTCTTTTGCTTCATTATAGCTAGTATTAATGAGAGAAATGTTAATAAAATGAAGTTCTCATTTTCAATGGAATCCTGCATAGCAACATAATAACCACTAATAATACATCAAATCTGGAAAGAGAAAAGTTAAACAGTAATATTATAATGCAATTTAGTGGTGATTAAATGAATCTTATGTATATTAACCCTCAAAAACAAAAGTTCAGGAGTTGACCTTGTTGGCCTAGACAGATACAGAACACACACACACACACACACACACACACACACGCACACACACACATACAGACAGATTGAGCCAGTTGAGTGCCAAGCTGTTTTGAGTGTGTGTGTGTGTGTGTGTGTGTGTGTGTGTGTGTGTGTGTGTGTGTGTGTGTGTGTGTGTGTGTGTGTG
>JAQQZR010000018.1:6069409-6090649 GCA_030068235.1 Notoglanidium macrostoma | reverse complement strand
CCCTGGGTGACCCGGGGATCGAACCCAGGACCTTCTTGCTGTGAGGCGACAGTGCTAACCACCACACCACCATGCCACCCTAAATAGACATTTTGTATTAAATATCTATTTTTAGAAGTAGTTTGAATTTGTAGCCTGTGATAACCTGCTGAAAAAGTAAGTTAGCAAATGCTATTTGAAGGGAAAATATTGCTGAAGTTGGCTTTTTGTAATAAATCTGGCAATAAATAAGACAAATTGGTATTTGTTGTAAAAAATGTTGAAGCTTAGATTAAACATAAAACAGATAAGTTAATATTGTTACTTAATTTTGGGCTGCTACATAGCTATTATCATTAGTTTTAGCTAGTTAAAAATTAATTCATATTTTGTCTGTAGCATCTTGGATTATAGGATAGTATAGAGGTGTCTACCTCCACAATGAAAGGCCTCATGGGGTTAGGATGTTTAAGTATAGGAGCCATGATAAATGCAGTTTTAAGCAGTTCAACAGCTTCTGTGGCAGCCTGGTTCCATCTCAGGATCATGGTACCTTTACTGAGGCTGGCTATTAAGGGAGCAGCAATGAAGCTGAAGCCTCTGATGAATCACTGGTAGAAATTGACAAACCCCAAGAAACATTGAAGTTCCTTTTTCTGTAACAAATGGTCATGGCAGTGACTTTATTAGAGTCCATTGCAACTCCGTTAGCATCAATGATATAGCCTAGGAAGAGAATATGGAATTCACATTTTTTGGCTTTAATGTAGAGTTGATTTTCAAGAAGTTGATTTAGGACCACAGGTGAGGTGGCTTCCAAGGTTTGATGAGAAGATCAGGATATCATCTATTTATATGATGAACTTTCCCAGCATGTACTTTAATATATAATCAATGAAACATTCAAACACTTTCAGTGCAGGATAGTCCATGCAGTATTACACAGTACTCGGAGTGAGCAGAGGTGGTACCAAAAGCAGTCTTCTACTCATCTCCCTCCTTATAGGCACAGTGCAGATCCAGCTTGGTAAAGATTTTTGCTGATCAGAGTTGGTCAAGGGCCAATGGAAGTGGCAAGGGATAAGTATATTTGACTATGATTTGATTCAAACCTCTGTAATTGATGCAAGGCAGGAGACCTCATCCTCTCTTCTCCAAGAAGAAGAAACCCACAGCTGCAGGTGAAGTGGATGGAAAGATTTAGTCCTGTGACAAGGCCTTCTAACCCTGGTAGAAGGTCGACTGCGCAATCCTAGAGACGATGCCACATCTCCAATGTCCCATTACACCTCCAGAATGCTGATGCTCTGGACTTTCCAAAGAGGTAGAGGTGATGGTGAGCTTTGGCTTGAGCAAACACTTATGCAGACATGTCTTGAAACATTTGATGAAGTCATGGTCCTGCCAGGAGACCTGTGAGTCATGCTGCTGCATCCATGGAAAACCCAGAATGATGGTTCCTGGTCACTGTGACTAGTAGAGCAATGGTTTCAGAGTGCAAGGCACTGACTTGGAGCATAAGGGGCTTGGTAAGCATGGTGATCAATCCATTTCCTATGAAACTTCCAACAATAGTTCTGATTGTCAAGGAATGCTGGAGTGGCTGAGTGGGAATCTGAAACCTTCGCATGGTGTCACACTGTCACTGTCAATGGTCCTGGTGGCTTCTGCATCAATCAGGACTGAGAGAACAGATGCAGATTCTGAGAGCTTTACCTACACATCAAGCATGAATGATTGGTGAGAAAGTAATTTAAATACACTCACAGAGAGAAGGCTTGATGGTGCTGGCATTCTTTCAGCCATAAATGATGGTATGGAACTTCTGCACTTGGGCAGTGTGACTCTACGTGCTTAGGTTCATCACAATAGAAGCACAGCCTCTCTTTACACCTTTACTCATGTTTGGAGAAGCTCAGTTTGGCATGTGATAGTTGCTTAATGCTCAGGTTCTCTGTGGCTCAGCTCTACAGCAGGTTATCGACCTGGATGGACATAGCAATGTGTTTGTCAAGAAAAGCCTGTTCATCCTGACATGCAAGTTCTGAGAGAGCCTCAGGACAGATTCCTTTGGCGAAAGACAGCTTTAAGGAAAGGTTTGTTTCAGCCTCTGCCTGTTGTGAGTGCAAACCTTGAGAGCATATTCAGCGATCCTTCTCTTCCCTTGTTTAACCTTCAGAAGTTGATTACTGACTTCTACTAGCAAGGTTGTGATCAAAAACTCAAACAGTTCAATGAATTGGTTGTAAGAGAACGTGGAGATACCTCCTTTCTCCCACACCATAGTAGCCCATTTTAGCACTTTGCCAAGTTCATAAACTGGGTGGCTTTTTCTTGATCTGTTGTCCCTACCTGACTTGAAGTTGTCAGCGAACCTGTCAGGTTGAAGTTCAAAATGACATTATACTTCTGAAATAAACATTAAAAATGAAATGGACTATGTTGGCCATCATTGTACTTTACTGTGCACAAAAATGCAAAAGCAAATACACATTTTGCATTTGAATTTGAATTATGTGTCAAATTATGCAAACACATAAGGAAAATGTAGTTGCAGATGTGTTTGAAGGAGCATTTTCTAATTCATTTGAACTGAGTCTGGGAAACGCTGCTATAAGTGACGAATCTGGTGCTATTTACAAACACTTGGGATAACAGAGTCTTTTGTAAAAATGTTGGCATTACTTTTATAAACAACAGTGTTAATATTTAAGTGGATCCTGATTGACTTTGATTACATTATAATATGCCAGCATGGTAGTACACCTAATTTGGGCTAATCAAAATTTTCCTCTAATAAGATCCGGCTGAAAAGAAAAGAAAGGAAGTAAACAACTTTGCTCAACGACACACAAGCACACATGCAACAAATCTCCCTCCAAATGGATGAGCTTTTCTGTTTACTTTAGGAAAAACTTTTAAATTAATGGGCTCATAACTAATGACAGAGAATATCTTCTTACTGTAAATATGAATGAAGAACAGACATGCTTTCAGGTGCTTTATTTTCTTTTAGGCAAACACTTCAGCAGGTGACATGATTTTGGCAGACACCTGAATAAGAGATGAACACTGTAGTATCCTGACACTGAGAAAGCTTAGATTCAACTTGCCTGGAAAGTCTCCTTGTTGCAAATTGCAGAGTCTGCCTACAAAAATCAGCTTTAAATACTGGAACACATAATGTGCCTGTAACATGTAAGATGATGAATAGGAAAGAGTAAAATAGGATGAAGCAAGCTGGAAATAAATAAACCATGGGAAGTGAAGTATTTTATTCCTCTATACCACAGCAATTTGCCAATGATTACATTTTTGTATCCACTAAAGAACAACACATCATACACTTAGGTAAAGTGCGACAATGGTTAAAATGGGACACTTAAATTTGATCCTCAGTATTTTTGTCTAATTGTCCTTCCCTTTATTTAACTTAATATTTGGAATGTCAGGGGTTGAATTTTTAATTCTGTGATGTGATTTCAGGGGCGAGACCCAACCACTGAGGTAAATGATGTTTTAAAAGGGTATAAAAAGGTAAAGCTTGAGCTTGGATTTCTTAATTTTATAAATATGAAATATGGTTGTGAACTGTAACAGAAAGTCTAAAAATTGATTATTTCTCTTTTTGTCTAAATAATTTTTGTTAGGAGTACGTTTTCCTCTGTAATTGGTAATGTGGGACAGGGCGTTATTGTTAAAGTGGGACGGCAAATTAAGAGGTATTACTCTATTCAAAACTTGATTTGACTTTGACCTTTGTTCATATATTGTTTAAAGTCATTAAGACAGTTTGTGAAGAATTATTTATTTAATTATACTTTATTTAAGATATTTTAGTAGCCAACATGATAACTAGATATCATAATGCTAACAAAAAACTTTGGCTCTTTTGATATTTTTGTACCTTGAACAGGGTCTAAGGTAACCGATTACTTGATGGATGACACAGTAGTAGTCCATCAAATGTGGTCAGTTCATATTAAGGGTGGAGTACTGTACCTGGCCTACTGACTAGTTATTCTTTTGTGTTATATCGGCATTACAGCATTATCCTGCAGTTAAGTGTGTGGGGAAAACAGAGCAAAGGCAAAACAGAGACCAAAAGCCAAACAGAAAATTAAGAGCAGGAGAAGGAGAGTCCTGAGTGAATGGTGTTTAAATCAGTAAGAAAAATAAATAATTTAGATTAGGTCATTTTAGCCACTGCCCCAACCTGTTTATTTAAAGCAAAAATTGAGTGTCCCACTTTAACAGTATAGGTGCACCACTTTACCAATATCCTATAAAAAGCTTTGGGGTTTGGTCAGTTGAGGTTTGAAGAGGTATAATTTCATCTGTGCTTGGTATTTATTCATTTTAGTTTTTAAAATGTATAAAAGACAACCTAACCTTTTTAATTTATATTATGTTGTTATATAGGGCATTAAGAATATAGTAATATAGTAAAAATGACAGAGAACATGAAATTACCATAACCATCCCACTTTACCAATCATCAGCTTATTAATTTTTAGTCACATTTAATGTTGTGATAAGACTGTGAATCGGGTTTCTGTCATCATCTATGTTAAAGCAGCTATACATCATTGTTCTCCAATCAGTATTTTTTCAGTGTTCTTTCTCATCAAATTAATAAGGTTAAAAAAAGGTTTTTGAAAAATTGCAACTTCTCATTTTACAGACAAACCTGTCTTGTACACTTTCCTGTGTCAGAAAACTTAAGTACTGATACTGAAGACTCCTCACAGAAAACTTCACCATGTCAAAAAATAATGCACATTTAATGTGGAGAGTCCACCATACAAGTACCTCTGTAAGTTGTTTCTACAGAAACAATAACGTATTAAAAACCACACAGTAATAGAAACATTGCAGTAACTACTGTCTAAGCCTGTGCTGATATCGAAGAAGAATGAACACTTATCTGACTAATCACAATGAAGCATTCAGCAGGGCTGAAATGTAAAGACGGTAAACTATTATCTATATTGCTCAGCACGTATATGTAGTAAACTGGGTCACTGCAAAATATTTACGATGCTATGTATGTGCAGACAGTTTAATGTGTGTATAAAATGGGTCATGACAAAACACAAATCTGCTAATAAGCATGCTAGACCATGAACATTACATTTTATTATCTGCCTTGCATTCTGCTTTTACAGTACTCCTATGTTGAAGTAATTTTAGAGCTATAATGATATTGGTACAACACAAGCTTACTGCTAATAAAGGTAAGGAGAGTTTTACAAGCACTCTCTGCCCTTCATGAGGGGGAGCTTGCTTTCAGACATGCTCCTAAACCTGACGCACTTAAGACTGCCAAAGCCTATCAAAGCCCCTCACCTCCCAGCCAGCAGTTTGATCTCAGTCTGTCTGGGCTCAAGCATATATTCTGGCTATGCAGTTGTTTTGAAGAGTGCTTTTTTTGGTTGTTTTTCTGGCCAGGCCTGTGGAATAAGTAGTCCTGGGAGGTTCCGGGCCTCTGTTTTCTTAAAAACGTGCATAGTTTCATAGGCCCCCACTGTGCTGAGATGAAAAATTCCACAGATCTCCATATAGTCCATCCTGTGCCAGCATTTAAACCCTGAGCAAATGGATGGGATCACTGTTGTCTGCGTTCAGACGATGACAGATTTGCATGATAGATTATAAAGGCTTTACGAGACGATTTTTGCATCAAGCCTTAAGGACTTTCATTCAAAAGACATATCTTTCACATACCATACAAGGTTTGAGGAATGTCATTGTCAGAAACAAACATAACACTATGCTTAAATAGATTAAGATTTATAAATGCCTAGATATGATTCAGAAGTTCGTCATGTATTATGAATCATAAGCAAGTTATTACGCCCCTAATAGACCATTAATATGAAATGTTACTAATAGATTTCCTGTGGCTAACAAGATAGATGAGGCTATGGGAGAGACGGGTGGAAGGAAAGGGCAGACGATATGAAGTATAGCCCTCCTGTGGATTAGATCAGCTGGTGCAGGATAACATTTTTACTGGTGATGATAATAGTTATTAACTGTGTGGATTTGCAGTAACTACAGGTCTACCCAAACTTAGTCATCTTTCTTTGCATATTAGAACCTTGTCAGATTCCAACAACATGTCATAATGTGTTTATTCTTGTGCTGGTTTTATAAGCTTCTCTGTCATATATTGATTTGTTTCCACTGTGATGAAGATGATCCTTAAATTCCGTCTTCATGGCGTTCAAATGAACAGATGAAGTAATGAAGACAGTTAATACAATCTATAAATAGTGGCTCGTAGTAATGGGGAACCCATAAAAATGAAAGCCAATCAGAGTACATGGTTTTCAGAGCTGTATGTAAAAATTTTTTCGTGTAATACAATGCATTCATGCTTTGCCAGTGACTCCCTTTCTATCTCTCCCTCTCTCTCTCTCTGTCTCTGTCTCTTTGCGTGTTCCTCTGTCTAATGCTCCCACCCTGGAGGTCAGATGTTTTGGCCAAATCAATAGAGAAGGTACAGCCAAGGCTCTGATTGGGCCAGACAAAAAACAGCCGCGTTTCTTGCACGATAACACTGTGAGTACGGGGCGAAAGCACTTGCTGCAGCCAAATGAGATACAACAGCTATGCAGACTTATTAGCACCTCAACCTTAGCCACATGGGACGTAACTGCTGCACATTAAATCAGAACCCAGGTGTCAGCAACACCTTCATGTTTCGCCCTGCCTTTGTTGTAATATATAACATATAGAGTGCTGGTTGCCAAGTTTCAAGTAAGTTAAGTACATATGTATTCAAGATTTATAAGGTACTTCTGGTGACCTTGTTTTATAGGGCTGACATAACCATTCCATTTCCGTATGTCTTGAACTGTCACAACATTTTATGATATTAAACTCTCCGGTAACTATCATGATAGCTGTCATGATGTTTAATGCCATGACAGCTGGTATTCATTTATATATTCTCTAGCTTGCATGTTTCATAACAGATATTATTTCCTCCTTTTTGAGAATTGTCAGAACACTTGACAACCTCAAAAGTAATGTCACTTGACCTCTCATAGAAAATTACTTTCATTCTAACACATTACCAACAAACCTAAGGCAACACCATAAAGGATGTTTAACCATTTGTCATAGGATACAGTATATGCAGACTAGAACACCATTGTTTATTTGTAATTTGACATAAGATGTTTAGTCATCCCAAGTTATGATATTATAATTAAGTATATGTCATGCAATCTGTCATAAATTTAACATTAATATTAATTAAAGTACATTAATTTAATTCATTCATCTTCAGGAACAAGTGCCTAAAATAAATCATTAAATATCATGTCAGCTATTGTGACAATGAACAATAATGACAATGTGACAAAGTTATATAACTGGATATAAATGTCATGGCTGCCTATGACATCTGTATGTGTTTGTGAAATAAGGTGTCATAGCATTAAATATTATGACAGGTATTCATTGGACATAAACCATCATGACCTTTTGTGACATTTGCCTGTATGTATGACATGGCTATGCCAGTCTTGTTATAAAGGGTTCAAGTAAAGTAGGTCAGGTGGTATTAGACATTTTAAAATAACCAGTATCGAATTTCATATACACCACAGAGGAATTGGTACATTGCCCATTTTAAGGGAGCATTTCCTGCAGTCAACACATATGTACACGTTCCACTCAGACACTGATGATCTAATCTGTTACGTGGCCATCTATGTCAGAGTTATGCTTCAGTATGGCATGTTGATCTCAGGCAGCAATTAAACGCAATAAACGAAGGTTTGAATGAATGTGAGTTCATATGGTTCAGTACTGATGTAGCTGTCAAGATGTATTATCAGACAAAGTTTAATGCGGGTCCAATTGCATAGTCAAAGGATCTGTGAGGCTGGTTAGTGCCTTCAATGTGTTGAGATGTCAGTATTAAAAGCAGGAAAAGGTGCCAATGGAGGACACAAAATATGTTCAGGCAAGAGATGTAACCCTTTCAAACATAAAAATACCAAAAATCAGATTCTATTACAGACAACCATGCGTAATAAAATGAAAAATAATAATATACTGGTAATTCATCTGATTATTGTCGTCCACTCGCTTTCATGTATAAGTATAAATTTATAACTAGACCTTTTCCATCTGTGACTAATTACAGAACATTTTCTGCTGCAAAACACAATTTAGCCCTTTCAATATGATCGAATAATACTGACATGAGATATGGGTTATTTGTTCGATACACTCTGAGAGCTGACACATACTCTCCATGTTCTAAGATGAAACACAGAGCCTGGCTGTGTTTAGGAATTGCCTGTTTTCCCTTCTATTCCAAGTGATGACTTTCTCAGACTCACCCTCCCCTGCCAAGTTAGTCTGCTGCAATCAATTTGTTCTAGGTAATACATTAATTAAATCAAGATGCTGTAAATATTGTTTTGGTTCCTCTGATTTAGGATTGGCTTTTTTCTGATTAAGGTATGCAAGCATTTTTAAGCCTTTACTGAAAAGTAATTTTGTTTTTACCCCATGTGATAAATTAATTAATTAGACTCACGAAACTTCTCCCATATTTTTTGGTGTTTTGTCTTAAGGAAACATGTAAGTGCTGCAATGATGCTGGCCATGAGACAGAGTGGGAGGATGAAAGCCTCATCAGCCATGCAACCTGGGCGTCTCTTCATTTGAATGGAACATCAAGCATGATAACATTGTCAGAGTGACTAATAAACATTATATTATGTGTTTGACTTGGCCTTGGCAATAACACTGTGTTAACTGTCTAGACTTGTGGTTATGACTTACTGCAATAAGCAATAATCTATCCACACTATCTGAATGCCTTGAGTCTATCATTATTAGTGGAGTCTCGGGATGCCGTAATATGCAGCTGAATAAAAGGAAAAAAAACACAGGAGTGTAGTAGAAAGTATTTTAATGGTGCAACAGTCTACATAGCTCACTGAAGAAATGTCAGAAGGCAACAATTCATATTTTATTTGTCATGAGTTGTATCTTGGAAAACTGAATATTTGGACTGTGTTCTGCCAGCTGAACTAAGTTTTAGGTTGATAAATGAACACAGGTGGCTTGTGCTCAATATCCAAATTTGGCCTTACAGCAGTACACTGTTCAGTGTTATATCAGTGGATGGAGGGAATTATTCCCCTAAAGTGGAAAAAAATAGTGCAGGTGTTAATTTGCAAAAAGTTAATACACTGCGGTACAGACAGTTTACAATGTTGTACAGACTCTTTGATGATAATGGGATAAATGTGTGGCGTTGAAGGTTCATGTGGCTAAATTCCGACGAACGTGTAAGTTGAAGTTATTTTAGTTCTATGGTTGCTATGGTAACTAGCAAAATTGAACACTATCAAAATGAGCAGTCCTTTGACCTCAAATGACGAATCAACTTCTGTTGCATAGGTGCGTACTCCCTAAACAAGCGTCTTAGTTATTAAGTTCATGTCATATGAACAGGACATGCCCCACTTTTTGCATGTAATGTAATTCATGTAATTTGAATGAAAATTGTTCAGAGAGTGAGCCAAAAAAATAAAGCATTGCTAATAAGATTTGCGGAAAGAAGTTGTTGTCTGTGATCCTAGGAAAGAAGTACATGGAAACGAGGAGAAAGAATGATTTTCAGAGAAGCGGAGTTAGAGCTGACTTTATTCAAAGCTCCTGCAAATAATAAAATGTGCTCTGGACATCATTGGGCAGAAAATTGAACCATTTTCCAACCTCACCAGCATGTAGCTACTGTATATGGATTCAGCAGTGTTTGTACCTCTAGTTTGTATCTTTTACCTGGAAAGGTGCAAGAGGTGTACCTTAAAAATACTGCTTTAAATGTTAATTAATTAACATTGGCAGTAACGTGGTCCATAACATAAATCCAAATAATAGACCTTAAACCATTTTTCAACTGTTGAAAAACCAAGTTTATCTATACACAAATGTACCTCTTATTGAACAGGAAAGACTAATCAGTTAATCAACATCTACTTCACATTTATAAATTACATGTTGACAGTATAATGTGCGCACAATATGTGTCATCATTGAAGTTTTCTTTGCGGAGGAGGGAGTTTTTGGAAGGAATCTCCAGTGTTAGAAATAGCGTCACACCACCTCATTGTTATTATTTATTTATGACAGCAGTTCCTGTTGTCTTTTATTCCTTATCTAATGAATACTGTAAATGAAACAGAACATTTTGAATCCATACATATCATAAACATAGTAAAAATGTTTACTGCATTTGGTAATATGTACAAATGTCATTGTGTTCAGAGTCAAGCCATGGTTCTCACTCATTTACAGATGAGTAGTTTAGTTTAACCTAATGTAAGCAAAGGTGTTAATATAATCCAAATGACTCACATGATTCAAGGATCTCATGTCTGGAACCAGAACACGTGACCTATTTTATGGCACAGATAATGGAAGTAGTTGTATCTCATGATCTCATGATGTATCTCATATCGTGAAAATTCTCAAATAAACTCGGATGTCAATTTGCAAACAAAAACAGACCTTTGGCCTGCACCATGAGATGTGAAACAGGTGTGAGCTTGTTTGCAGCTAAAAGCACATGAATTAATGAAGCATGAAAATATAATTCATCGATCCTTGGGATTACAAAACATAATTTAACTAAGGAAAATGTGTAACATTTTCTTTGAAGGCTCTCTACATAAATATTTTTCAACACATTTGTAAAACAAACTTCTGTCAATATTTGCGAGACGACCAGAGGGATTTTAGAAAGAAATGGTTTTGTTTTGAGGTAATTAATGAAAAAATTTCATTCCAGTGGCATTAAAATAATTCTTAGAGGTGCCATATGAGGTTTTCACATGTGAATATCTTACAAACTATGGAATACTTTAAGCGGTGTTATAAACATTCATCATTTTATCATAGCAACATCAAATTTCTGCAAGAAGAAGATGGACCTACTCCAATTATGATGCTTCATGAATACTAAAGCTTAATGAATATGGTACAAATTAGGAAGAACCAAATATTATATAGCACAGAAAGTTATTTTTTAGATGTATTATTCAATGGTTATAAGTCTACTATGAAGTATGTACATTCTCGTAATGTCAAATAGAAACATAAGCTATATTTATATATTCTCATGCATGCTCTATAAATGTAGTTTTAATTCGTATACATGTATTATGAAGTTGCTATGAGTATATTCTTCAAATCAAGTTATAATATATCTATGTTTTGTTTAATTTTTTTCTGAGACATTGTTTCCTTGATTTCCTTTCCTTGATGTGCTGGCCAAACTAATTTCCAGAAGCAGTGAATTTTAAATTGAAATGAAAACATCACAATAGGGCCACCAATCTGTGTGCTGAGGGTCAGTAAAAATGGAAACAGCATGACCTATTATAACAGGCTGCACAATACTCATGTTATCCATGGACCTTTCAGTCAGGTTTCAATAAAATTTAATAATCTAGTGGGTGGATAGAAATATGTACAGTACGTTTAGAATAGTGTGCATATTAACCCACACCCAAATGAACTAATCCAAATCCGAATTTTGGCCAGTTGGGAAATGTCAGAGAACGCTTGTATCAAACAAGCTTCCATTTATGGGCCATATGTTACATTAGGCTCCCAGCTAAGCATTGTATAACACCGACACAAAGTACAAAGTACAACTATAAACTTCTTTTGATAGATACTGCTACACTTTAAATATCCTAGCACACATGCAATATTGTAACCAACACATTTAAACCATTTTTGACTTGAGAATCCTGGAGAATCTTATTTGTCCATTTTGATGATAACAGAAATTACTCTAGTCAATATGTAATACAGCGGTGGATTTAACAAGTAAGGATAACAAGTAATAAGAGATCTTATTATTCTGGTTGGATTTGTAGTTTTGTCAATGTTAATGTTGGTTGGAGCATCAGCTGTGGCTTTTCCACTTAGCCAATTATTATACAGTGTGTCCTAAAAATCTGGATCCATAGGGAATTATTTATATAAAGACAGATATTACAACAAATGCTCAAATTGACAACCTGAGGCTTTTCAACACTTGTGTATATGCTGAATTCTATTGTTAGTTTCAAAGCCATCTTGGATCTTAAATAAAAAGAAAAATATAAAATTTCATATAAGGAATAATATCTACAGAACAAACTTCCAGACACCCTATATATGCCTTTCACACAATACTTACACCTGACTGATACAGGTGTAGTATTACTAAGTGATACAAAAGCTGTAATGTAATGGAGTCCACTTCACATTTAAACACACTAGCCATGTTTCAAACATTACATGCTGCATTTACTTAAACTATGGGCTTTCTGAGTGAATTTACAGGAAACAGACATGGTTTGCAAAGGGGATGTACAAGAAAATGGGCCAGCTATGAAGAAAATGTTCAAACTATGTCCAGCTGGAAAGCTCCAAAGATTTTGCAGTGACGACAAGAATAATCACATTTTCACCAAAAATGGATCCATGTGTAGCCTATCTTCTGGATGCATGTTTGGGAATGACTTCAGATTGCGTGTTGCCACTAAATTTAGAGTGCATCTCCCCTATTTTGCCATCTACCATGACTTTAAAAGAGCTTGCAGCTTCTATTGTGACCCCACATATTAGGGGGAGCGGTCTGTACCAAATCCTCAGTAAATACAAGATTCTGAACTGTGAAGAGATTTTGGAGGAACGTAGCCAACATTCCTCAAGGTCTTTGTAGTTGGACCAAATGAAATAACAGTGATTAAATGGGCACATGACTTGGAAATGAATGATGCTCTTAGGGAAACAAAAATGGGACAGGAATATGAACTGACTTCAAACTGGTTAGGACTGTCTATTTAATTACAGAAGGCTGCATAATTTAAGAATGAAAGAGTTAAGGAGTAAAAGCAAGGAACATGGATTCTAGTTGTACCTTGAAGATACAAAGTGTATAAGAAAAGCCTGTTTCTGTGTGGTCTCATCTCTCTTTTTTGTCTGGTCTTAACCGTCTTTCTTTCCCCTTATGAAAAGAGTAGTTTTATTGCTACTACAGAGGTGGTTTGGTATAGAGTTCTTTAAGGAAAAAAAAGCCAAACAGCACACAGTATCCCTAAGTACACTGTTAGTGCCAGCGGCTGAAGCGGAAACTTTTGCAACTGCTCCCTGCTCAGACATTATGCCACTGAGGTGTGTCTCTTTCATAGCACAACACTAAGACGAGAAACAGCCCTGCACAGGAACATGATCCGACACAGTTGTTTCCTATTAACAAGTCACCAGCGGGCTTTAAGGTTTTAGCATTGGAAGCCTAAACCTCTTTTAAAGTGGCCTAAAGAGTTCAAGCTCATTCCAGTTAATTGGTATTTATTAAAGGAGAATTAATCATATTTTTACACACATTTCCTGAATATGATTCGCCAGAAGGTGTTGTGTAATTTTATGCAACACAAGCTCTGTCAATTGATTATTTTTCAAAAGTAGCACATCCTACATCACAAAAGTAGAATCCTCTTATACCGCATCAATTTGCCAATTATTTATTTTTTTATTAACTTAAGAACAATATGTCAGACTTTTAAACCGGTTAAGTTACATTTAATATTATGTAGAATCCATGAGGTAAATTACATCCTGTTATCAATCATGTTACAACAGCGCTAAACAATCATTCCCTTCCCAGCCTATTCACTTTTCTTATCATATTATGGAGAAAATGAAACACACAAAGTCCTCTGTCCTAAAACTTTCCTGTACCAGAAATTTTGTTACAAAGCACTGACACTGGTGACTCCTTCCATAAATGTTAAATGAATGTCTTCTTACAGAAAGCTTCACCAGTGATTAGACATTTCTCTTTGTTAAATAAGAGCATGTTTGTTTAATCCATTTGGTATAGTCTTAGATCATGTGTGGTGTCCACCATACAAGCCTGGGAATTAGCTGTTACTACAGAAATTAACATATTACTAATGATAAACATACAGGATGAATGAATGACCGTACTGTATTGTAGTTTGATGCATTTCTATTTCATATTCTATTTTCATACATTAAAATTATATGGTCATGGGTATGTGGATACCTGACAATCCCACTCATATATAGTTCTTTCCTAAACTGTTGACACAAAGTTGGAATTATCCAATTGTCTAAAATGTCATTGTATGCTGAAGCATTAGGAATTCCCTTTACTGGAACTAAAGGGCCCAGACATGTTTCATCAAAACATTGCCCATGTGCACAAATCCAGTTCCTTATAGACATGGTTTGCCAAGGTTGATGTAGAAGAACTCAAGTGGCCTGAGCCCTGACCTCACCCCCACTGAACACCTTAGGGATAAATTGGAATGCCGACTGCGCACCAGGCCCTCTCACTTGACATTAATGCCTGACCTCACTAATGGCTGAATGAGCACAAATCCCCACAGCCACATTCCAAAATGTACTGGAAAGCCTTCCCAGAAAAGTGAAGACTGTTATAACATCAAGACAGGAGAACCAGCTCTATGTTAGTGCCCATGGTTTTGGAATGGGGACATATGAGCATCATGGTCCAGTACAGTCTATGGTCCACACATTTATGGCCATATCAAAATACATTTTGACATTTTATGTGGCTGCAAGTAATCACATGTACACTGACTGCTTCGGGTTTTTTCCTAATTTTACAGCTACCAAGGTGTGAAAGTTTTATCTGAACCATATGAACACTTCCACACATTGGAATTGTTAATAGTTACAGGAATGCACATACAGATGTATTTCAGGACTCAGGGCATAGAGATTCTCACCTCAAAAGAACAACAAACAAGCCATTAATGACTATTTTATTTGACGATTAGTGATGGTCTGTCTGCAGCATGACTAAAGCCCGGATTTGCTCACTTTCTTTACAAATAATTATATGTCATCTTTAAATAAATAACCCTATTAATAACAAGTGTGTTTGTTACTTGATACCTCATAAAAATGCAACAATAATAGAGTCATCCATTTACACTACCCTCTATATCATTAACTGATCTCATCACAAGAAATGTTGGAAAGTATGGAAGGTTTGCTGTGCCGAGACAGTGACGTTATGTAGCACCTGTTGACTTTAACCCAGCATCCCCTAGCCTAACAAGAGTTAGACGGCGCAAGGGGTGGGCAAAACAAAATATTGCAAAAGAAAACTATTATAGACTGGCAAGTCCTGGTTAGTGGAAATAGGTCATACTTTCCTTGTGTAAAGCTTGCATTGCTGGCGCCATAAGAGACAGTACAAGCAAAATTTTTGAATTTGTGTTTTTCTTCTCATGCGACCCCTGACTTAAGCTGGCAGCTCTGAGTTTCATTGGCTTTTACCCCCACAAGATGATGGCATGACTCACATCACAGGTCTAACTGGAGACAGAGCAGACATTATATACAGGATCTGCACGATTAAGCAACTCTTGGCCCACTCTAGGATCCACATTTAGTAATTAAATATCTCCCAGCCTTAAACCAGACTGTGCCAGTGTAATGGCAATGTGGTTAAGTCATTCCTTTACTGAAGGATGCTCTGAGGCTGACAGATCTCTGGGCAGACAGATTAAATATTTCACCCCACATATGAGGCAGTGTCTGATTCCTCATGTGTAGCACATTTTGAAACCATGTTCTCTGTTTGAAGGCCAAGCTTTGATGAACAGAACTAAAGCTTGGCAGGTAGCAGCCGCTTATGACAGGCGAGCTGAACTGATGCTGAAAAAGAAAAACTGGAAGGAATACTGAAAAGGACTAATCAGGTCAGGGCGTGGAAAATAACAAACCACACCTTGATTTCCTGATGTGCTTTCATCAAGGCTTCAGTTTCGTGTGAAAAGACACGCAATATATCGTACACTGCAAAAGTCTTAGTCACCATCTTATTTTTTAGGTCATTTTTTGTCTTCGGAGTTTATACTTTATGTGTCATTGTGCCAGTAAAAAAGAGCACTCATTTTCCAAAACTAATTGTTTCAGAGAACTTTTTCTGTATGCCATTAAAAATGTAACGTATTGAGTAATAGAGCACTATTAATATAAGAACACAATATTGTCTGTCCGGTACTACCTGCAGAAACAGAAATATGGTTGGCTGTCAAACACCCCAGAAGAACTGTGGCAGGTTTTCCAAGATGCTTGAAAAACCATACCAGCCAATTTTCTTATAAAACTGTATGATAGTTTACCTGAGAGGACTGATTTTGAGTTTTAATGTTAAAGGGTGTTAAAAAAAGGTTAACTTGGTTTAGTTTTTTTTTCATACTCACTGCAGTACTTTTGATTACAGCTTTATAAAAATTAATTTCTGTGCCTAAAGGCCAGTTTACACTGGGTGTATCACATCAAGTGTCACATGTATCATTGTGCCATGTGTCATGTCGAGACTTCATATAATTTCATTTTAAAAAGTCAAGGAAAATCACAGCCTGCTTGTATAGAATATTTTATAAACAAGAAAAAAATATGATTCACTGACATTTCGAACATAATATTGCCAAATATTTTGTTTATTTTTACTTTTCCAGTGAAAACAGTTCACCGAGAATTGGAATTTATACTAAATCACTCTTGGAATGTTGCTTGTCCAGTCAAATTAGTGGACCAGAACTAATTGTTGTATAATAAGAATTAAACCATTAATATCACCCTCAAAACAAAACAAAAAACATGTAAATGTAACCTCATTTATAATACACTCAGTTATAATATAATAACTCATATGGAAGTGCAGTATCTGATGAGTTACTGACACAAACCTTGACACAACACCCATGCAACACAAATTTCAGGTATAACTTACAGATACATTGTACATCAAGATATTTGATAGAACAGATAATATATGGGCTTATTGTGGATCAAGACCTATATGTATGATATATACTGCAATTATTAAGACACTAAAAGCATGGAACTAATTTATCAGCTTAAGATTTTTTAACACCACAAGTATGTTTTTAAAAGCTTACTTTCTGCAACATCTATTGAATAGCAGTTTCAAGAACTTTTCCTATGGAAGAATGGTATAACAAACAAGCCTTTTACTTGGTGTAAGGCTAGTGTGACCAGATGTGTATTTTTCCTGGATGTGTCCACTTCAGGTCCAATCAAGGATTAAAATATCCATCCAAGGTTTTAAAAATTTCATAAAATTGCCTGAGATTTACTCATTACTTCGATTTGGAAACAGAATTTTTGTTTGTTCCGTGCCTGAACTTGCACATGGTGTAAATTAGTAGTGTGTATATTGCCTAGCAGACATTAGCTGAAAAGCTTGTCTGACACATTGAGAGTAGCCAGCCAGGACAGAGCTGAACCGAACATCAAAGTTGAAAGAGAAACACAGCATATCCCCAAAAGCAGACATATTTTGTTTCTGAACAAGTCTTTTTGAATGAGTTACTAAGGTGAATGGGTCTGAATTGGTCACTGCCATGCACAGTGTCATACCTTTCCTTTAAGTGTTGCTGCCAGACTTTGAGATTGGAAACCACATTATTTATGTGTAAACAAAGCTCTACAATTCCATTAATGCCCATTATTATCAAGATTATTATTGTCATGATTATCAAACACTGATTTTTAAACAAACTTGTTGTAAAAATGTTGTAAGTTGTATTTGAACTAAATGTGGGCCTCCTTTCTGTCAAGGCCAAGATTTGTTCTTTCAGTCATGATTCTTTTTTATGCAATATGTTTTAACGATTGTGTGTGTGTGTGTGTGTGTGTGTGTGTGTGTGTGTGTGTGTGTGTGTGTGTGTGTGTGTGTGTGTGTACAGAAAGAAGAACAGGTCTTTCGAGGCCAGCCTCCCTCATGAGACAAACAGCGTGTGGAATTATTTACCTGCGGATCCCCTCGTCCTCACTGCTGACATTATTCAGGCCTGATCCTTTAAACAGCTGCTTGCGTTTGCTTAGATTGGACCTGATCCAGTCACAAAGAGTGAAATGTAAGGAACCGAGGGGAAGTGTGTCCACGTTCTGTCCTCCCTGTGTGCAATATGGATCATCTCTTCAGAACAAAGCCGTCTGAAATTTAACCCTTACTCAGGCTTCCATACACACTCATATATATATATGTATACATATATATATATATATATACACTACACACACACACACACACGCACACAGACATATATATATATAAAATTCATTGGTTTTTAACCTTTTTTTGATTGTCTTTTGGGGCCAAAGCTGCTACGCACTTGTGCGCTTTTTCACAGAAACCTCTAAATCTGCCTCAATAACAGAATAAACCATAAACAGAAGAAATTGCACCTTAACTACACCATACACACTGCTCAAAATAAATAACGATAAATATAAAGTTTAAATAACAATAATATAATGAATCAAAAATAATAAAAAAATAAATAGCTGTAAAATGAGTGTACTGTTGTCATGTCGAGTAAGTTAAGGTACAAAGCAGTGCATGAAGTTGTGCAAACAGCATTTCATTTCAACAACTTTCAAACAACATAAGTTCATTTTAAACAGGCTAAAATCTCACACCTCAGCGTTAAGAACCGGCTAGAACCGGCACGTCGCCATTTTGCTCTTGCCTTCTGATTGGTGCTCTGAACGTAGCACTGACAAAGGGAAGTGGTGTTTAGAGGTTTCTGTGTTTTGGAAGAGGATCAGTGTGGGATTTAGCGAGGTTTAAAGCAAAAGCATTTGGTTATCGTATTCTCCACTCTGAGATCCTTCACTTGATATTATCTCGTTTTTCATGGAGTTGGCATTTAGCAGCTTTTGTATCTGAAGTCCATATATATGTATATATACACACTTAACAACAGGGTCACCTTTGTAATAAAAATGTACCAAATATTCAGAGGCATACACACGTACAGCACAGCTCATTACACACGTGTCACGTAACATCGCTTTTGTGCTCTACTGACGTTCATGTAAGATGAAAGTCATTGTTACGATTCCTCCGTATTTAACCACATGAAAGCGCCAAACATTCCATTATCACATCATACTGACCATCAGCTGAGAAACTGGACTAACCAATCAGGATTATTTCATTATTTATATATCATTTATGTAAGGAGTCTCCAGTGTCAGCACTCTGTAACAGTCGACAGTAAAGCTGCAACTTTCTGAAAAAAAACCCTCTAAATATCAAGAAGGTTATATTTTACCTGTAAAACTCCTCATACACAATTTGTAATATTTAGCTAAATCACAGGTTTATATTAATGCATTATGGTTTCTATAGTAACAGCTCATTCACAGGGACTCATAAAGCGGACACTGCCTTAATAATAAACCGTTTCTTTCCTGACATCTTCAGGACAGAGGAGTTTGCGTTTCTTTGCGGTTTCTTAGCAACATGACAAGATTAAGTTGAAAAGAGAGAGAATAAAGAGAGGATGGTGAGGGAATGAGTGTTTATAGCTGCTATAACATACGTAAGAACAGAGAATAACTTGTTTTACCGAAGCTCTACAACAATAAATGGATAAAAAGTAAAAATAAAATTAATTGTTGATTCTCACGCTATGCTATGTCACAATCTCAGAGTCTAATGGAGGCATGTACAATCCTCCTTTTCCTGTCTGACTTGTGAATGTGTGTGTGTGTCTGTGAGTGTGTGTTTTTCCCTCCCACCTGCTCGGCTGTCACACGAGTCAGAGCAGTGAGAAATCCCAGAGCACTCGACACACACTGGAGTGGAAACGCCACCGATTAGAGCTCAAGCGGAGAGAAAGGCGACGCCCGCAAACTGGATAAAGACGTCAGATACTCTCAGCATGGGTAGAAAGCTCTGTGTGTGTGTGTGTGTGTGTGTGTGTGTGTGTGTGTGTGTGTGTGTGTGTGTGTGTGAGAGTGAGACATGTGGTGTGTCAGGAGCGATGGTGATGAATTATACAGTTTGTTGTCAGGTGTGTGATGATACAGTGTTGTGATAAGATAATACACACTTTTCACAGGTGTGTGTGTTCACACAGGGTCAGGATTAATCACCAGATCACTCGGATTTCTTTTCCCTTCCTTTCCTTTAAATAGCAACAACAACACTAATTATACCAATACTACAAATTAATACATAATATATATATAAATACTAATAGATAAATGAATGAAAATACACGTTTGGATTTCTTGGCCTCCTTTTATTCTCCTAGAATACAAATGATTCCACCGAATCACTTACTAGCCATATGACTCTTCTGACTCTTGATTATCAAACCCCCAATAAATATGTTAATTATTTTATTTCAGTACTTAACTCCAGTACTTGTTTGGTACTGCTGACAAAATAAAAACACATTTAAACATTCACACTAACAATGCGAATGAGTCATCTTTACTGAACGAGTCACTAAGGTGAAAGAATCAGAGTCGTCCCTTGTTCGTTTCATGCTGCCGACAGGATTCCAGATTACAAACCATGATCGAGCATCAACGAATCAGCGAATTAGCGAATAGCCTCAATATATCAGTCGATTTTCAAACACATTTTACCTACATTCACATTATTTATATATTTATATTTATTTGTCATTGTTTTTTAAACATTTGTCAATTGTGCATGTCGTATATCTAATTAGGTGTGTGTATGTGAACCTCCTTTCTCATCCTCTGAGTCAATGAATCATTCACCCGTGACTGAGATTCGCTCATCTCTCATTTAGTGGATCGCTGAATCAGTGAGTTTAATGAATCAATTTCATGAATCAATCTGATTCAGTCAGGGTTTCTGTTCAACCAGTAGTAGTGTGTGTTATACTGTGTGTGAAAATAAATTCTTCTAAACACAAATACATGAGCTTCTTATAAAATAACACAATACAGCAATAAAGCATTTAAATGAACAGGCATAAATGATGAGAGTTCACTGTAAAATAAAAGATTTGGAAACTTTTCAGACAGGAAAACACATTGTTACAGGGTTCTACAAAGAACCTTTAGGGTTCTCCCAGAAGGTTAACCAGAGAACCGTCAAAGCCCCAGTTTCAATTATTAATATCAGCATAGATGCAGATGTCAGGAGCAGAACTGACCCAGTATTCACTGCAGTCTGAACTAGTTTCATTTACAGTTCCAAGAAAACTCTATTTATATAACAACAACAACAGTAATAATAATGTTTGAATAATAATAAGAAGAAGAAGAATAATAAGAATAAGAATAATTCATCCATCCATCCATCCATTATCTATAGCGCTTTATGCGTCTGGGTGGCGGGGAAGCTGGAGCCAATCCCAGCAT
>JAQQZR010000018.1:6052405-6069309 GCA_030068235.1 Notoglanidium macrostoma | reverse complement strand
AAAATACAATAAAATTACTACTTTACTTTTTAGATTGTGTGTGTGTGTGTGTGTGTGTGTGTGTGTGTGTGTGTGTGTGTGTGTGTGTGTGTGTGTGTGTGTGTACAGTAAACTTTCTTACTGTATTACCTGCCAACAGAGTTTTTAGACTGATGGTATTCTGAACCTGGAACCTAGTGAACCAGTAGCAGAATGTATTTACTGACAAAGACTTTAAAGCACTTATGTACGTCGCTCTCGATAAGGGCATTTGCCAAATGCCATAATTGTAAAAATGTAAATGTAAACCTGAGTCACTTTATAGTATTGACAGGTTTTCACTAGTATTGACAGATTTCCACTCTCCTCCCATTCAGTAGGTCGGTTTTTAACTCAATGAACCTTCCATCATTACCGAGATTTGGTTCTCCCTCATTCAGCAGATTACTGTTTAAATCAGCCAATCTTGAAATGAAATGGCTCAGCTCTCATTCACCATACCAGTTGAGTCAATGAGTTCAGCGAGTCCTGTTCGGGCTCATTTGGTCAGTGCTAGAAATTTCCAGTAGTAATTTATGTTGGGTTGGGTGTAAAAAGATTCTAACAATGAAATAGAAACTTCTTACAAAATAACACAAAATAGCAAAGGTTGTTAGGTATTTTACACTTATCTGCAGGATACACTGCATGATCAGTTGGCTAACTGGAATTTTATTTAGTAATTGTGAAATGCTTTAACTGAGGATGCTGGGATGGTTTGGGCTTGTAAGGGGTAGTTATTGAGAAAAATGTATGTAATATATGTATTTACTGGTGTATTTTTATTCCTTCATACACCAAATAGATAAAAGTGCCTACATTTTTGTTATCTTTTAATATTAACAGCAATTTGCACAGAACATTACACAAAATGGCTACTAATTTGGTTTTTGAATCATTTTAGCAGGGAATACCTGATACAAACAATACAGCAGAGAAGGGATTAGGTGAAGATACCTGGTCTCTGGTGCAGTTCAGGGATAAAGTGAACGTTCATGCAATAAGTACCATCACTGTATAAAAAAAAAAAGAAATTACACACTGCCATGGATTACTATGGTCTACTGTATATGACAAACCCAAACCTGTGTCCTTGGTTTCTATTATGAAAACACTGGTTTTATTGCTCGCTACAACACATTTGATGAATTTCCCAGTAAACTTGAAAAGATCCTAAAACATTTTCCCATAGAGTTTAGTTATTGCTAATTTGTACCCACTAGTTATTTCTTCACATTGCAGAACAGATAATAAGCAGTGAGAGGGTAAATGTTAGCACATGCTCCCAACAAATTCATGTAGCCAGCCCCAACACCCTTTTAGACAGCTGCTTGTGAAGTGTGACAGCAGACACGCAGCTGGTGGAAAGAAATAACTGTCCTTTTCTGATCTAACAGAGCTTTTCTGTTCAATGAGCTAACAGACACCAGAAAATGGCAAGTTTTCTCCTGATTGGCAGGGAAAATTAACAGGTTAATTCAATCAACTCCTCCCACTGAGAAAGCAGGACCAGTTATTCTCTCTTTGGCACTTGGCTGTAGATGGATATGGAATCACTGCAATTTGAACTTATGGTCGTCCAATTATAAGGTGAATGCTTTAGGAGTCCTTGACGCAGGTTTCATTTCTTATTGTTTCTGATACAAATAAATAGCCCACACTTCCTCGTGAACATGGTGTAAATCTCTCTTAATTCCTCTGGGGACATTAAGGCCAAAGAACCCATGGTTGTCATAAGCAACGACATGGTTTGGAATAGAAGCATTATGTTGTTCACTATTTTGATATATTGCATTGGAAAGGCTGACGTGAGATTCTTGGCTCCCGGTGAAGGATAATGGTTTTGTTCACCTAAGTACAAGTAGATTAAAAGGACCAATTTCTCACTTGGAACCATTTAGCGTTTAGCAATATAATGATGCTGACTTGCCTTTAGCATGTCTTTAATCTTTAGTATTCCACTGATCCCTTAAATGGTATATCACTTGAAAGCCAAAGAAAGCATTTTAGTTGACTAGTTAGTTGACTAGAAGACAAACATCAGTGTGTATCTTTTTCCTCAAGAATCACAGAGTTTTAGTTTTTTTTTTTATATTTTTCAAAAATGTGTCCAGACATTTGGAGAACATTCACCTAACTCCCCCTCTGAGATTTTGATTCTTTTTCATAGTGATCTGAATAAATTCATCAGAGAACAGAGAACAAAAATGCTGCTTGGCAGTCAGTTCCACCCCAAGGACATTGCACTGGAAGAAAACCACACTTTTTCATAGACGTATTGATTTGAGTAATGCTTCATGGTACTGGTGTCAAGCTATGAGAAATAAAACAAAAGGTCTTTTTGTTTGGACGGTAGAGGAAGGATGTTGTGAGACAAATGCACAACATATTAGCTTCAGTAAACACATCTGATTTACGACTACTGTCAAGCAAAAAATCTGGTACATGATGTGCTGTGCAGAACATGGCCTTTAGCTTTGGATATAGCTGGTTGGCTATTATGAGAAAAAACAAACCCTAAAAAAAGCTTGTGAAATTGATGTACGTTTCATTCTGAAAGCTACTCTCATCTCCAGCATAATAAATTATTCGTTTTTGTTTGGCCAAAAGAGCTCCTAGCTTCTTTCTTAGCTCTGTTGTTTACTGAGAATTATAATATCAAGACATGTTCAATTGTACCAAGGACTCTGTAATTTGATGCAGGCGCTCAATGCTCTACCAAAGTTCCCGTCATTCCCAAGGAATGTTATTTGATTACACTTGGATATGTAAGGCAGCCAGAGTACAGTGCTCCAATTGTGTGAGTAGCTCTCACAGAACGAATAGTTGAAGCTCTGGTGGTTTGGCATACAGAACCTAAAGGTGTCACTGCACTCACCAAGTTTCACACATTACCTGATGACCTCCACAGGTTTGTACATAATTACACTACACACATATGTAGCGCTTTAGGGAGCTCCCAGGTGTTGGCAAAAGTTTCAGGCCAGCTTCAGCTTCCATCTGCACCACCACTACGATGTGTTTAAAACAGCAATGCAATAGTCCCAGAAGGCAAAGGGAACTGAAATGTGTTCCTGAAACAATTACATCAGAAGACTGTGGATCTGGCAGAGTACCATGAGCTCAAAAAAATTTAGTTTGAGTGCGCTTTAGATTTCAGCAGCCTAGTTGAATGCTGTTCAAGAGGAGCCACCTGTTAAAAGTCTGATTCACCTCAAAGCAATTCAATTATGTCTCAGTAAATATGTTCATTCCCTTAGCGTTAGTGTCGTATTTGTGTCGCATTTTAAATAGAGCAGTAAAATGTTATCAAGGAGAAGGGGGAAAAGTATCACCATTGTTCAGTGTGTCTCCGGAGAAATCAGTAATCCAATCCTGAATCACAAGCTGAATCTGTGATATCCATTAATATCTGAACACCTGCTAAAACACTTCAGTTTCCATTATTATTCCCAACAAGTGTAATATGAATGGTCCAGAGACCAGCTGCTATATTCTCTTTGGATTACTTGCATTTAACATTGATTGTGTCTTTTGAGATGTCTTTCGAGATCTTGGAGGCTAGTTAATGTTGGCTGAGATGTTGTGGGTTGCTCAGAGAAAGGTTACAGCAAGAAACTGTGTCTGAAAGTGAAATCAACGTTCTGGCAGGAGGCCAAATGTATTATTCTAGTATGCAGCCACAATGTTCTCTAAAAATTCCAAATTCCTTTGTGTTTCTGCTTCAGTGGGAAGAATGCTCATCTGAAAAATGAAGTCCATGATCCACTGGTGACCACATCATGTTATGAAGTCATTGGGGAGGCCTAAATAAAGTCCACAACAGTGATACCCTTCTGAGAATGTTAAAGTTAAATTACCCCTTCAGAAATCTACATTTTAAAGTGTTTTATACTGTATGCATTTAGGTGTCAAATATAAGTACATTTTATGTATGTT
This sequence comes from Notoglanidium macrostoma, assembly GCA_030068235.1. NCBI lineage: Eukaryota > Metazoa > Chordata > Actinopteri > Siluriformes > Auchenoglanididae > Notoglanidium > Notoglanidium macrostoma. Next base: position 6,065,352 of record JAQQZR010000018.1, on the reverse strand, counting down.
GCATAGACTTAACGGGAAAGTGGTACATTCTTCTCTTATAGTTTTACATTTTATGTAAGTAAAACAAGAACACACACAGAAAACACAGTGCAATTTCGATTCTTAAATTCAGTAATTCAATTAAAATACGAGACTACTGAATCCGCTACCATGTGATGCAATGGTTGATTCATAAGGCAACAATTCAATATTTGACAATAAGTGTGAATCTGCAGGGACCTCTGAGTGACGCAACATACAAGCGCTCACCCTATCGTCTGGAGTTTGTGAGTCCTGATGCTACCACAGCCACCCATGGCCAGGAGCCCAAGAGTGCAAAATTGGCCATGCTCTCAGGGAGAGTGGGGTGGCATACTGTCTCCCATGTCAAACATAAGCCAATTGTGAGCATCTTTGAGCTCATGTGTGTGGATGTGGGCGGAGAGTGCTTTCCTCTGAGCATCTTAGCCACCTTTGACATTGCTTGAGCAGCAGGTCGAAAAGATTCAGCTGTGATAGGGGAGAGCTCTCTGGTGGTTGAGAAATGTCCATAACTAAATGAGTTTAAAAAAAAAAATGAAACAGTGAATCTGCTATGACACGATACAATTTCAATTCATAGGGCAACAAGTCAATATTTGATGATTGCTATAATATGACTCTGCTATGATGTAATACGATTTGATTCAGTGGCCTCCATTGGATATGTGACAAAATTTGTTTGGAATCTGGAGTAGGCCTACCATTAATTTATGAATGACCATAATGCAGAGAAGGTCTATATTAAGAACATCAGAGTTGTAGGATAGCCTATTTTATAACGATTTTACTAATATGATTTTTTTTTTACACACTAGTTGTCCTTTTTCTATAAATGATTTATAATGAATAATTATTCTAATAATATATTTATAATCAATTATAAATGATTAATTTATCATTTTAAATGATAATAATATTAATTGATTTATCATCATTGCCTTTTAAATCGATGCATCGGTCCACATCATCAGATCGTTGCAACCCTCCTGGAAACCTAACTGATTAGGCTAAAAACTGGTAACTAATGTAATGTAATAAAGTATATTAAAGTAGCTAGTGAAGTACAGTCAAACAAACTAAGGGAAATGAACGTGTTTATGATATTCTGCTAACAAAATTTCTAATGTAGTTCATTGTGTTTGCACTCTGGAAAAAAAGTCTGCAAGTTGTTTTCCAGCATTTCAGCTATGAGATGTACTGTTCTGTCCTTGCATGGCACATTAAAGATATAATTTAAGAATGATGAGTATCTTTATATGCTGTTTGCATGTTTGAAGACTTTGCACTGTTCTTTATTTATGCTTGGTTTCCACATGCCTGCATGTTTCTGGTTCTAAAAAGATCATCTGTTATCCATGCATGAGTATTAATATGCATTGCTATTGAATTTACCTAGTAAAATGTAGTTCATTCTGTAGTACTGTAGTGTATTACCCACCCGTAAAAAGGCTCAAATACAATCCATAATGCAAGATGGTCATAATTATGGTACAGTTCAATCCAGAAGATGAGTGAAGTGTGTGTGTGAGTGTGTGTGTGTGTGTGTGTGTGAGTGTATGTGCTGATTTCTGCTAACTGTAACACTTTACATTTCTTAAATTACAATCTGTTATGTAAAGAATAAAATGTGACAGGACATGCTGTTATAGGTCAATGATCAACAATGGGAATGGTGATACAGCCCGATCACCTACTTCAAGCAAACACTAATGATACCAATGTGTGGCTTCCAAAATTAGCATTTATCTAGTTTGGTTGCTAATATCATTTGTCAACAACAACAACAGCTAGCCAACTATGTGGTACAGGGCGCTTAAAGGCTACTTGATGAAATATAGCACCTGTGACTATCATTGACACCTCTGTCAAACTATCATCAGTATTCACGTCCCATGCCCTCTGTTCCTCAGATAGGCTCTAGATTCACCATGGCCCTGAAAGGACTCAACCTCTTACAGAAGATGAATACCAATAAATAAATTAATAAATGAATGAATGAAAGAAAAAGTAGCCAGTTGATAATGTATAAACTAAGCATTGAAGTTAAATGAAACTTTTATACTTAAATAGAAGTCTCAAAGTTCTGATATCTCTGACAGTGATACCTGAGAAAGCTGTATCGCTCTGGGAAGGCTTTTATCAGCCGCAACTGCTGTTTATGCAAACATCTGACCTGGTACGTGACCTTATCAACATCCAAAGGAATGGCCTCAATGGGGAATGTGGATTTTTCCCCTGAATGAGGGGGGAGTTGAAAGACCCCGGCTGGGAATTACCCACACTCAAAAACATTGGTATTTATGTCTTTGTATGGACCTCCCATTAATTTCTATAGGCATAACCGTAACCCTAACTATGACAACGTTAACCTTATCCAGCCCTAAGTTACTTAACCATAAATAACCAAACAAAATGCAAGACTTTTGACTATTTCAGTTTTTTGATTGTATTCACAGATTTTTGTCAAATTGTGTTTTCCCTTGTGAGTTTTCCCTTCCTATGTTTAATATAATATAAACCTGGTAAACATACACACACACACACACACGTTCTACTATCCTTGTGAGGACCTTCCACTGACTTCCTGACATCATTATTCATTCAGATTGTTATTACTTCATTCAGATTGTTACTACTATCCATACATTCAAATCTAACCCTAACCTCATCCTCAGTGACAAAAATGAAATATTTTGGTTGCAGACTTTTGTATATTAAAAGAAAGAAAGAAAGAAAGAAAGAAAGAGAGAAAGAATGCAAAAGAAAAAACAGTTTTTGGGACCAGCCAGACAAGGTCAAAACACATATAGTCCTATAGTTGTCATTTGGTCCCTACCAAGATACTGTATATAGACTAGCCCCCCAAAAAATAGAGGGAACAAGACAATGGGAGGAAAACCATGAAAAGTAAATAACGCTTGGCTAGCTATTGGCTGAGCAGAACTGCCACCAGCATCCCTTAGGGACCTTCTTTCACACGTAACACTAATGCACTTCCTCCCATTGCTATTCATCAGAATTCTCATGTCTTGCTCCAGATTTTTAGATATCATCTGTTCCATGTTACTCAAAGCAAATTCTCTTCTCTGCGTTTGAAGTCTGAGTCTAAACCAATGGGGTGCACAGAGCTTGTCAACTGTTTGTTTGGTTTTTTTTGTTAACGAGAACCATCAATATTGTAAATGAGAAGCAGTTGTGTGAATTAAAATATGAAAAGGGTTAATCAATCATTTTTACCGAGCCCTGATATTAGCCTTTCACACATGTCCAATTTTTGATGTGTTGTGCTGATGATTGGGGAAAAATTGTTCTGAGAATATCAAATACAGCACTTACACAAAACATCAGCCTATGTTTGCATGCTATCAGGGTGAAACTGATCAATGTGCCAGGGCACTAGTTAAGCCATCCCTTATTAGACCCAAGGATTCTTCTATAAGGTTTTCATCTGTCATTGTCTTAGATTTATTCTTTCCAATAAATCATTTAAAAAACTTTTTTTTTTTCAGTACATAAAGTATGATTCCAATTTACAAGTTAAACATTTAAGTTTATTACATATCTCTGCCTTTGGTTTTCATAGGTTTTCATAAGTTCATGGTGACCATTTGTAATTGTAAATGATCTAGTCCATTTAAATTAAATATCCAGGGGCTGTGCTACATCTGATAGATTTTGAGTACAGTAAAAGAATTGACTTGCTGCAAAAGCAAATATAATCTGTTGATTGCATTTATACAGAAAGCAATTTGGATAAAATCATGTGTGTAATGTAAGCAAAAATAAAAGTGAGTGAAAAATATCCAATTGGATTACATCTGGAACAATTAGGGTTACTATCAGGAATTACTGAAATAGAAGCATGGATGCCAAAATGTTTATCTTTGTTATTATTATCATTATTAGTGTTGTGATTGAAAACATACGTATACAATTAAGGACTAAATATCCATGGTTGCTTGCCATTAATTGTGTCTATAAACACAAAAAACTGCTCTGTTGAAAACAATTAGAGTGCCGTAAATATGTTCAATGTTCTGTCCTTCTTTTCTCTGATAAACATTTCTAAAGACAGTGTAATAGACTAAATATCATTATTCCTTTTTAACAAGAGAGAAAACAAACAAAGCTGAGTAAACATCAGAATTTTTCCCCTCACAAACCAATTAAAAAAGACGATTAAATAAATTCCATTTAATCAGGGTTGAAGAGGCCATCTAAGTATTTTGTGAGGTCACTGATTGTCTTGCTTTGGAGAAAAAGAAAATATAACATCGCATAAGTAGGAGGTTACCAATCTTTACATGCCTAAAGGGTTGGTTTTCTCTGATATATAAAGTATATAAAAGATTATGTACTGACTTAATCCAACAGTGAAGTATTCCACTAAAAAGGCAGCTTTGGTTAAATATTTAGTGGAATACTCATTTGAAAAATTTGTTGTGTAACACAGAAATTAATTTTGAATAAACATTGAAATGATCAATGTACTTGTAACATGTTGTTTAGCACACATAATGCCATAATGCCCTTCATAAGCGTGGAATAATGGCCCTAGGTATTTATATTTCCAAGCATTTATGGTATGACTATCTAACTTTCTAACATTATAATATTTGTTCATTAGAACACAGCCACTATAGGGGTGTAATGCAATGCCACTATCTGTATCTGTATCCTTATATATTTCTGAAGGGCATTCATTTATTCATTCATTTACTTATTTATTTAATATGAACCATACCACTATACTCCCAGAAACAGCAGAAAACAGAGATTGCATTGTCAGAATGGTCCAATATTATCAGCTAATGTTTTTTTTAACCCCACTCATGCAGGGATTTTCTTTGTCATGGTACTTTCTTATGAGTTTAGTTGGTCTACAGAAGAGCGCATTGCAATATCAGTGTCTACAATGTTCATAGAACAGATATTATAATCGATTATGTAACATGAAATCATACTTATCTAACTATAACTACTTAAGAGTAAGTAATTAATAGTATTGAGTATTATTGGGTTTAGACTATAGGGACTAAATAGTTACCGTTAGTTTAACAGTTTAAGGACACCTATTATTTCACCAAATGAGGCCTTTGCAGCATTTAACATCAGAATTACAGTGAGATGCAATTGGAAGACAGCCTTTTACATATACTGTAATGCTATATGACTTGATGTGCCCTCCATTTGTTAGTCGTTTTATCAGAGATGTTCTAGGAGACATGTTGGAAAATCCATAATCGCCTTCATGACTATCTACTACTCAGCCATCTCTGAAGGTACCAAATGTATCCTCAAGAGACTTCTACTAAACAGCCTCTTTGTTGATTTCCATATAAACAGTGTTTCTCATTAGGAATCTTCAGCAGTCATGAGAGGGTCAATAGGGAGTTCCCATCACTGTAAAGAGTTACAACATTTTCTGTGTTTCGCTAACATTTTATAGGGGTTTTATCAGGATGTTTAGAAGAATAGCTGCCCCTCTAACCCCTCTACTAAGGGAGGCTCCTGTACAGACAGATGGAATGAGCAGGCTTTTCACCATAACCCCAATCTCAAAACATGTCCTGATCCCACACATGCTGATCCAACACATCCTTTTATTGTTCAGGTCAGTGCTCTTGATGTAGTGGTAGAAGCAGTCCTGTCCTAGAGACAAAGCAATCCTAAGATCTTATTTCTCCTGGAAGCTGTTCCCTACTGAATTAAACTATGATATACAGCCCCCTTTGAAAGTAGTGGAACGGCAAGGTCAAGTCTTGTTTTTGCTATACACTGAAGACATTTGCGTTTGAAATCAAAAGACAAGAATGCATGCTCAGTTGGATTAAGGTCTGGTGATTTACTTGGCCAGACCAAAACTTTTTTCCCCCTGATGAAGCCCTTTGTTGGATTAGCAGTGTGTTTAGGGTCATTTGACTTACTGCATGATGAAGTTCCTCTCAATTAGATTGGATGTATTTCTCCGTATATTGGTATGCAAAATGTTTCTATAGACTTCTGTATTCATTTTACTGCTGCCTCATCATCAACAAAAATTGAGTTCATTCCAGAAGCATCTATGCAAGCCAAAGCCATGACACTACCATCACGGTCCTTGACGGTTGAGCTCTTATGCCTTGGATCATGAGCAAATCCTTTCTTTCTCCACACACTGGCCTTGCCACCACTTTGGTAGAGGTTAATCTTGGTTCCAGACCTTTTGTGGCTCATTGTGTTTTTGGGGAATTCCAATCTTACTGTCTGCTTCTTACTGCTGATGTGTGGTTTACATTTTGTGGTATGGCTTCTATATTTCAGACTTCGATGAACAGTGGATTGTGGTACTGTCACTCCGCCCTGGGGATTTTTTGGGGGGATTTTCTTCACAGCTCTCACAATGTTTACGTCCTCAACTGCTGTTGTTTTCCTTGATTACCTCCACAGTGTCTGGTTGTTAGTACACCAATTGTCTCTTACTTCTGTATTGGCTGTGTCAAATGCTTGTGCAATGTCTTTGATCGATTTTCCCTCTTTTCACAGCTTCAGAATGGCATCCCTTTTATACAGCTCTCTGGTTTTCATGTTCGTTTATCCTTTTCGAACAACAAATGCAGTCTTCATAAGTGAAACCTAGTACTCAAACTAAGAGTAGACATTCAGAGGCATTAATTGTTTAATCGGTCAAACAGGGCACACCTGGGCAACAACCAACACCTATCATTCAAATGTTCATATATTTTTAATTGCTTGAAAAATGGGTGGGTTCAAAAAAGATGTTGAACACATTTAGATGTAAATATCTGGAAATGAAACCTGAAATTTTGATCTATCTTCTTATATTTATCTTTTGATCTCACTGCTGGCCCTGTGGTGGACTGGCGACCTGCCCAGGGTGTACCCCGCCTCTCGCCCGAAGGTGCTGGGATTGGCTCCAGCTTCCCCATGACCCAGATGGATAAAGCGGTATAGATAATGGATGGATGGATGGATGGATGGATGGATCTCACTGCTGTCTTCAGTGTAGAGCCAAAGACAAAAAAAAAAAAGAATTGCTTTGCTGTTCCAATACTTTCAGAGAGGACTGTAGGCAACAAGAGTTAATCAGTATAAATGTGGTTTTGGAGAAGTGGTATCACTGGCTGGAGGGAGCCTCTTATCCATTCACCTTACAGACTGACAATAAAAAAAATAATAATAATAAAAAAAAGAGTATTTGAAAAATCCCAGGACATTTAAGCCTCATCAAGCCCGTTGGTCTGTTTTAAAACCATTTTATCTTTTCTATTGTGCTTAGACATGGAAGCAAAAGCATGGAAGCTTTCTCATTTATATTCACCCATAAAATTTGATAGCCCTTCCTACTGATGAGATTTGTGAAGCATGCCTGTGCTGTACCATCCTAACTATTTGGCTCACAATAACAATATACCTCTCAGGTAGGGGACAAACTTACATATATCTGTGCATACCGTCACTGATTTATACCCTTTTTACTAACATACTACTAATCTTTCTGTACATGACCAGTAGTTGCATAATAATTTGCATGTTTTTACTTGTTGCAAGCAATATGTATTCATTGTCTCCTAAAAGACTCAAAGCTTGCACCTACGTAGCTATCTTGAGCCAGATTTTGGGTAAGCTTTATGATCACATCAGTAAGGTCTGTAATATCTAGTACAAAATTTGATAGACATAGACATAGTTTCAAAGCCCTGGTCTCCTTTTGTTGCTTGTACACTAGATCTCTGAGTAGCTAACTACAGATCTATACTAAGCTAACTTGTATTAAAGATTAAACTAAGATTTTTTTTATTACAAAAATTGCTTTTCTGTTTATCTAGTGAACTCTTGAAGCTTTCCCCATCCCACACGTTTCCATCTTCCATAGCACTCCAAGTTTTACTGATAACCACAACTGAACATATTCAATTTTCACAATTGGATTTTTTTAATTATTCAAGAACATTATATCACTGTTAACTGTGTGCTTTTATTTTAAATTGGTGTACAAGTATAATGTTTTGACTGATTTTTTTTTTTTATCCTAGGTTGCTAGCTTCTCTGTCAAGTATAAATGATAAAAATGCTAGCAGATACCACAGAACAATACTACTAGTATTATATTGAGGCTGGTCACATTACGGCACTGTGTTTTTCTAATCATAAAATGCTTGCTTCTACACCCCAGACACTGTTATTCGAGTAATCGGTTTTACAATGCGACAAAATTGTCCACTTTTGTTGGCTTGCTTTTAATGACTGTCTCTATGGAGATTGCTCTAGCCTGTTTGTAGGATTCTCTTCATTAGCAGTAGTTATTTGAAATACCATATAATTTTATGCCTCATAGTTGGGATTTCACAGTCTGTGTTTCTGTGCACAGGCCAACGGAAACATTGGCTTGATTAGGCCCCCATGTTTTCATACCATTGTAATGCTGGTCTGAAGAGAAAATGTTGGATTTCTAGACAGACATGTAACACAATGCTGGCACCGGATATTGTACAGTTGGCCAAGGGCTGCAAACTCTTGCCCTTTTCCTTTTTTGTACAGTGAACCAGAACAAAATGGAATTGGCCATAAAGATATATGACTATATACTTTTACTATATGGAAAACATGAACCACTGCAGAGACCCAAGAGAAAGATTTGGGATTTAAACTTTGCAACAATTTTAAAAAACAAAGCAACCAAATGACATCACAAACATTATCATTCACCATAAAATTTAATAATGTTAATGTAAGATTTTGCTGTGTCCCAACCACTCAAAACCAAATCTTAAACCAGCATGCCAATATCTTATTACATTTAAGGCAGCCAAACAAGCAACCTCACCCTTTCCTGCGGTAATGATAAGTAAAAATCCTGTTCCCTTCAAAATAAGGCCCCTTGTTCCCATTATCTAAAAAGTGAGTGAACATTGTGCTGCAGGCTTCCTCTACAGTTCCCCCTGCTCAGTACATTATATTGCATTAAGTCATCAGAACAACTCAGGCAAGGGTTGTGCAGGCTTTACATTTGGGAACAACGTGAGGCCAGAAGTTTGATTTTCTTTGTGATTGATTGGGTCTTTAATTGGTTCCTGTGGTGGTTCCTGTGACCCATTCTACCCCAATTGTTCAAGGAGGCAGCTTGTTGGCAAGTATCACCTTTAGGTCAACACAGGACCCACCCTGAGTTGGCATGGGTAAAGTATGAGATTGTGCCAGCTTATCTGAAGTGGAGGAATTGATCTATCTTTTTCCTCCCAAATGAAAGGTAACAAAACTCTATTATTCTGAAAGTCACACACAGGCAGCAGACTTTGAGTAAACACACACCATAATAACTTTTATGGATATAGGTTGCTATTGTGTGCTACATAAGCTGGACCCACCTAATCTAGAAATAAGGGTCAGTATTAGAACTTAATGTTTTAAGAACATAAATAAAGGCGTGAAAAGGATATCAATCATGGGCACACTCAAATATATGGAATTCTGAGAATCAAATGTGTTCTGTGACTCGTTGCACATCACATTTTAACAATATCCAGTGCTAAAACACAGTGCATTTCCCTACTAATAGTGTGTTATTTGGTTAAAGGCATTAACTCCTTCTTTGTCACCACCAGTGTGAAGTCTTCTGGTACCCATTTTTTAAGCTCAGCTCCATCTGAAACATGTCCTCTAATCAGCTGCAGACACACTCAGATAAGTTAAGCCTCTTTCTTCAAGCAAGAAAGTAACTGACTCTGAAACCAAATGCCACAATGGCACAGCTGCCAAGAGTCTGTTCTCTCTTCTTAGCAATCCAACATGCCTGGTATGTTTAAAGAACCCTGAGAAAAGCGACAGATGAATTCAAGAGCATTCCTCCAACATTCTAGTATTATTATACTTTTTTATGGCTCTGATGTCATTTCTTTTGCTTTGCCAAGCATTGTAGCTGTAAACTCAACCTTGCGTATGATAGGAGTTGAATGAGCACTTGGGTGGGGTGAGCAAGTACAAGTTAAGTGATGGAGATGGAGAAGAAAGATGGAACATTTGCGTACGAACAATGTTCAAAGGTTTGTACCATTTGAGAGAAAGATTATGTACTTGTTTGGGAAAAAAGGTAGTATCTTCTGGATGAAGAGCACCATTTGATTATTGTAATCAATCTTTAAAACAGTGTTATTTAAAAATGTACAGGCAACTTTGATCTGTCCTCTCATTGAGCCATGAGAATTTGGATTGAAGAGCTTTGAGAATGGAAGTGCATTGTAGTTCCAGCCAACGTTGTCCTGTGTGGTACAGCTGGAAGCTGGAAGTGGTTGGGGTAAAATGTGGCTTACTATATCATTAAAAATTTGGCAACTGGAATTGCTTTCTTGTTCTTGAGATGAATTTCCTCAACAGATTACAAGCTGGACAAATACGGTATATGTAGTAGCACAAGATAATGGTGTGGAACAAAATTCCTTCTCTGCAATTCAATACAATTATTTGGGGTAGTGATTAAGATAGAAAAAATATTATTCTGATTGTGTGAGCTAAAGTCAAAACATTAGAATGAAGATACATATAACTTAACACTGTTGTGGTTTATATCAAGCTGACTTGGTGAAAGGAGAGTTAGAAATAAGGACTTTCAGGAGATTCGAAAGTTTATGTTACTTAGTTGGATCCATTGCATTTCGGCATATGCTGAATTTTTAGTTTTTAGGTATTAGTCCTTGGTGCATGCTGTCCAGAAGTGTCACCCATTGACTCACATTGATTTTCACTGTTGATTATATGTGACAAAATCAAAGGTAGCTGACTTTGGGCAAGATGCAGGGTACAAAATGGGCAGTTCATCAATCTATCACAGGGCAATCAAATACTTACACTCGCATTCACATGTATGGGCAATTTAGAGTAGCCACTTGAGCTTTGTACTGTGTTTGGACAATGGGAGGACAATGGAGCACCCACAGGAAAACTACTGAGGTATGAGGAGGTCATGCAAACTCCACACAGAGATGCCCCATTCAGCTCATCAGCTATCCAGAGCCCTAACATGTATATGTACACCACACAAACGTTCACTTAATTTCTATAAAAATCTTTACAAACAGATGCTGATATAAATTTGTACTCAAAATTGTATTACACATGGGTCAAATCCAACAGATAGGTAATTGTTCACTTTTGGTGCTGTCTGCATGTCCTCAAAGCTTGGACATGGTGGTAGCTGTATTCACTCTTGCTCGATAACTCAAATTGTAGCAGACACACCACATCTGGTGGCCTGGCCTGCTGTCTCTACCGCATTTTGGAAGGAATCCAGCACATCGGCACTGTGCTGAAGTGACAGTGGGGCTGTGTTGACATTCCAGCCTGAGGGATCACCATCTGCACTTCTCCTGGCCATAGAACATAAGTAAGGAAATATGCTCAACTATATGGAATGCATGAGCATATCTAGCATGTCCAATGTCATCATGCTACATGTATCCGGAGTTTTGTATCAATCTTTAACATCTATGCTGACCCAAATAATACTTTATTTTTAGAACATTATAAAAGCCATATAATGTGTATTTATGAAAGGCTGTGATGTAAATAGTTAGAAAAGAGGTTACAAAGTAAGGAACTGCTGGTATTTCAGCCCTTGGCTAACCTCGTCCTTTCCCATTTCACCTAGCACTCATCCAGCAATCCTCCTTTCTTAGAGGGTTCCTGACCTCAAGAGTCTTTTCTGGTGACTAACAGTCTAGCCGTTTCGTAGTACAATCACATAAACTGCTTCTGCTTCTTCAGAGTGTCTTATCAAATACACATTCTATTTTCAGTTCCTCATGAAAGGAGATTGCAGATGTTTGAGCTACAAATAGACAAGAAATCCTGACCATATTAGTGCAACATTGTAGGACCAAGTAGACCTACAACAGGATATTTGTTGAAAAGTATCAGTAGATCCCATCATGAATTCATGGCTAAAAAAATAAAACAAGATGCAAGTCTGTTAATAAATCATTTAATTATTAGTGACCACCTTTTGAGTTGGGACTGACTTAATATTTATGATTTCATATTTGTATATGAAAGCATGAGCTTTCAACAGCCCTTTTACATTTTTTTTCCAGCATGCTGCAGAAAAGTGTATGATCAAAGCATTTGATTGTGGCACTGGTGCATTGGGTGTGGTAGATGAATTATTAATTAGTAGTGGAGATAAGTAGCAAGTTTACAGTTCAGTGACAAACAGTGAACATTCACAAAAAATTAAGTTGTGGAGAATGAGATAGAACTTCATTTGAAATCAGCTAAATGCAGTTTCGCTAAGTGGGGCACCTGATAGTTCATTTTAAATCCAGTATGCTTCTTTCAGAGTTTGAATGTCACACCCCTTTGTGTGATGCTTAGTTCATGTAAACGCTAACAGCAGTAATTTCTAACAGGAATGGTAGCATCCTACTATATTCTAATATCTCTTCCTAGCCCCTATACAAAAATAGACATCTTAAAATCAGAAATTGTCTGTTAGTCTAAATGACGTGGAAAATTATGTTTAAAACTGATTTCATTTTAGAATTAAAAAAAATATTGCCAACTTATGATGCATGCTGAGTAAAACCACACATAATACTATTTTAGGGTAAGAGCAAACAACAACAACAAGAACAACAGAATATAAGTCTGAAAGAATTACTCATTTAATAGGGTGTTCATTTCTTACCAGTATACAGGTATTTATGAGATAACGGATAATGGCCCTAAGATTCAATTCTGTTTATTTTTAAATCAGTTGTTTTAGTGGAAAAAAGAAAAAAGATTGTGGGATACTTTAAAAACAATGTTCCGCAATGTCAAATTGCAAAGGCTTTGCAAATCTCATCATGTAGAGTACATAACATCATCAAAAGATTCAGAGAAACTGGAGATATCTCTGTGCGTAAGGGACAAGGCCGAAGAGCTTTATTGGA
>JAQQZR010000018.1:5992871-6039320 GCA_030068235.1 Notoglanidium macrostoma | reverse complement strand
CTAAAAAACTCTATACACTCTCTCTCTCTCTCTCTCTCTCTCTCTCTCTCTCTCTCTCTCTCCAAATATATATATATATATATATATATATATATATATATATATAAAGCTCTCTAGCTATATATTAATGCAGTAAAAGTTAACACATACATATGTTGGAAGGAGAAATATAATTCAGTAAAGCTGGAATAAAGAATATTGATTCTTTATCCTAAAGTTTGACAATGACTTTAAAAAATATATATATATATAGGGTTTTTTCATATTATTGATCAAATGAACTAACTATTAGACTGTTCAAATTAGTTTAGAACTTGACAGTCTGTTTGGAGAGAAAGTGCAGGTGGAATGTTTTTCTTGGCTAGTGTAAGTGAGTTACATCAATAGGGGGAATGTAGCAGGAAAGCCAGTTTGGGGAATAAATAGAGGAATGGTCACATAACCATTCCTTCATCAGATTAGGCCCACCCTATTTGTGTCACTGGTTCCTTGGTTCCCTTTCATGGGAGTGAGCCATTCTTGATCCACATCCAAAACTGCATCAATCAGACACATAGACTTTGGGGGATGCAATTTAGAAATGAATCAGAGATGACAAGATGTCATACGTGTACCTTAAAAATAAAAAGATAAAAAATCAAAAACTTTACAAATACGGAATCCAGCCTAGGACATTTGTTGTGTATCTGCAAGGATTTCGAAAGAAAAATTGATTAATGGAATTCAACAAACACTTTTAGGCCTAAATTAGTTTCAAGTAAACAGATTTTTCATTCATTTCTCAGTACAGGAAAACATCCCTAAATTCTAGTCTAAGGTCACACATGCATTACAGATGCTGCAGATTGTTGAAAATCTCTGGAGTATTCCTTTAAGCCTAAAGCAACTTTCCTTTTAGTAACTAAACCATGATGTCACAGGAAAGAAGGGAGTTACCTCACTTTGGTTAAACATACACAAACCAGAATCACTGCAAGAGTGTCTAAAGTGTTGAAGGATTGTGTGGACCTAAACATTCTGAAAGATCTCTAACTGTAAAAGTCTTTTAAGTGAGTCGTAATTTGTCTCACTCTTCTGTCCTGATACATTTCAGTTGTTCATCACAGAAAATTTATCAGAAATGTATTTATAATCCATCTTATGGTTTTCATGAGCAGGAAGCTGTATCAAATATAAATGCTTCTTTGATGCTGGAAATCTGTATAGTCCCAGTGCAGTCGCAGTATAGTGTGAAGGTGGGGTAACACTTTACCATAAGTGCCACAAGTAAGCAATGTATTAATAGTTAAAGGTGTATTAGGTAAGATTAATGATTTTTTTTCCCGGCGCACCATGGCGGATCTGCAGAGGTGGACCTGATCCCTATGTAGATATAAAGGCTTCGTTCTAAGCTTACAAAAACACAGTTACAGATAATTATACAATAGTGAAAACATACTTCTGAATTTCATAAGTATATTATGGAATATATACTCTATTAATAGATACCATAACCTACATAGTGGACTTTTAAATCATATTTTGCATAAATTCCAGGTTATTTTTACAAGTAAGGAATAAACAATATTGACTATTGCACCTTTAATTAATACTTTCATATTGATGAATTAACACAGGAAATAATGAATGGTAGACATTAACAGCCATCTGAGTCATATACGAACTGTGGTACAAATAGTACAAAAAATTGACTTGAGTAAAAGTACTGAATAAAAGTAACAATTCTGCTAAAGTAAATTACTCAATAAAGAGCAAATAAAGCATCTACCATTGATGCAACTAATCCAAAAATGTTCTACATCTAAACAATGCATTTTTCGCATAATTGTGTTACTTAGTTATGCTAACTAAAGAACTATGTGAGCTATGCTAAAGTGAACACAACCTTGATTATCAGTATATAAAGAAAAGTAACATTAGCTGGTGTAAAGAGCAATGGGTAGGAATCCAATAATGCAGCTAAAAACATACAAATTTACATGCGCAAGCTACTTAACTAGTAAAAGTACTGGTTCTGTTGTTCTCTCGGGTAACAATAAATTACTTAGTAGTAGTTCACTTTGTACACAAATTGTACAAAGAGACGATACAATTGATCTTTATTAATGCTGTGTACATCATGAAATTAATTAACAGAAGGAGTAAACAAGACATTACTGCTAGTACTACTATAAATAATAGTACTAATAAATTATTACCAATGGCTGGTCGTACTGTATATGACTCAGTTGGCTAGTAGGCACTTCTTTATTCACTGATGCACTCAGGATTAACATATGTATTAAGTCAAAGCATTGAAAGCATTAGTAATATATTGCTTATTTGTGGACCTCACTGTAAAGTCTTACCTTCATGAGGACATCTGACCAAAAGCAAAGAACTTTACAATCTCCTTATAATTCTGAATTCTTATAAAGGAGTTTTGGCTTCAGGCTGTAGATCAGGACTTCAGAGGATCCCTAAAACATTAATTCTCCTTTTCTTTGACACCGGGCTGGCCAGAGTTTAAGCAGGTGAAATCACATCCAGATCAGATGGTACATCCAGATCTGCTGCCTCACCCCCTAAAATCTTCAATCAGATTATCTACTGTGCTGGAATTGAAAACGTGTGCTGTGAGCACCTCTCACTGGATTTAATCCTTTAGGAAGTGCTGGCTTTCTAGCTCTTTAGGTTTTTGGCTGCCTAACAGAATTAATGTGACACCTCTTGTGTCTCGTGGTGTGTTGGCCGAAGTCAGTGCTAAAGGATTTAAGAGATCTTGCCACGATGTCTGTGGTTCCAAGTAGATATTAACTGTGCAGGCTTTAGGAATCTAGCTTAGAGAAAGGTTATATGGAGGGGATATGGTTCATAGTGTAGTCGCTCCTTATTCCTTGTGCGAGAACAGACATAATCTCAAACATTCCCAATTCCCTGTCCTTAAAAGACCCCATCCAATTCTCTGGAAATCAGTAAGGGATCCTTAAAAACTAGGTCATGTCTGATCATATCTATTAACATTTGGACAATATTAGTGAAAAAGTTTAGAATTTTGCAATGCAACCCACTGATATGTATTTCACACTGATCTCATAAAGAATTCATATAAAACTTTTATAAGTGAGAGGAATTTTGCTACTAAATCCTGCCAGTGAAAGCTAGCTAAATCCCACTACCACCACTAAACCCCCAAGCAATACTTTGCTGGTTGGTTGTCACATGAAAAAGTTGTGGTCTATTATCTCAGTTTTTCTTCTGTACCATGTGTGTTCCCTTTCCTCTGGCCTGGGTCATTCTGCAAATTGTAGAGTACTATAAATCTTTATACAGTGACCTCAACTCTCAACAGCAAGGCTGTGTAGATATCTTTAGTGGGGCAGGTGTTCAAACATGGATCAGTTTCCTGATCCCACAACTACCAAACAAACAAACCCACAACTTCCGGCCAGACTGGGATTTTTAACTTATAGTTTAAATATTATCAATTGTTACAGTTCTTCTTGATAAGGGCAATGGATAGGCAAAAGAAACACCACAAAAAAAAAAAAATGACCCTGTCTTCCCAAAAAGGGCACCATGGCCATCAAGGAGAAAAGGGGCAGGTGCTTGAGCACCTAAAGCCCCCTCCTCCCCGCCCCCCGCACGTGTATGCTCAATAGCATGCTCCACTAGTCTCCTGGACTGTATCTGGAATGCAGAAATGCTACCAGCGATAAGGGGTTTCATTTAGCCACATTACTTTATACCTCTCATTCACAATCAAAGTCTGTTAACAGATTTGACAGTTTATCAGCCATGTCTTCGACACTATGGTATAATAAACACCACGTTCCTGATATACACACACACACACAGCACAGGACACCAGCACTTGGAAATCACTTAACTAAACATCACAGCTACTCTGTGTAATGTCTTACATTTTAGCACATTTGAACAATGGGATTCATTTATCAGTTTTTTAGTAAAACTGTTCGTAAATGTTTTTGTAGGCCAGATTGAACTGAACTTACACTGACTTCAGTATAATACTTTGTTTGTGCTAATAATTGCTAATCAGCCATAAATGATCAAACTGCACCATGGCACAGCTGATTTACATTTTGCGACGCCTACAAAAGGTACATAAAAGGTAAAAGCTCCACAAAAGAGCACCAGTGGTGGTGTGTGCTAAGTCTTCCAGTAATGCAGCTCAGCCATCGCAGAATGTTGGGCAATTTAGACACTCTCCAACTCTTCCTCCTTTATATAGCATTATTTCATTTATTCTTCTGAATTGAATAGCTGACCCTATTTGTCTTAATTTATGGATTTGCTTTTATTATGGATTTGATACCAAAGTTGTTTGTACATTTGAAATACTTAAACTAGACAATGTAATCCATGTATAAATTCTCATTAACTGACACTTTGACACTTTATAATAGAAATTTATATTTATATTGAATTTGGTTCACATTACTCAGTCTCCAAACTGTTTTCCGAACTCTGCTATTTGAGATGCCTGAATGTGTTGTGAGTGCAGTTTAATGGAAACATCTCACACTTTACTTGAAAGTGTATCTGTTCCATAAGTGCTAGGATTACTAATAATGATTGAAAATATGTTTTGACTATATAAAATCACATTTTTCACACAATAGTGAATTAAATGGTGCTATATTAGGATATCTGTATAAACGTATGACTCTTTGACCCATTGCCATCATGAATTTAAATTTTCTAGAAATTTTCTAAATTGAATTTTGAATTTTCTTACTACTTTAATTGACATGAGCAATACAAGAACAATAACAGCAAAAAGTGTATTATTTATTTGCAATGATCAATTGCAGTTTGTTACAACCTGAGAAGTACAAATGGCCATTTTATGATTTTATTGACATAGATAGAGGCATGCTAGCTAGCATTAGCTTTAGCCCACCTCAACCTAATTTTTAACTGATTATATTTATTATTAGCTGACATGTAAACTGATATAACTCTGCATATAACTTTGCATTTTATTTCCTTTAATGAAGGCAAAATCATGGTGGCATCTGTAATGCAACCATACCACCTTCGTGCTTCAGTGTTTGCTCGGAAAAATTTGAGCTTGTTTTGAAAAGCCCCAAAATATCAGCACAGAATTCTCACTTAGAGTTCGACTTGAATGTATTTTTTATTTTTCAAATTCGAAGGTTTTTATTACAATTACTTCCATAAATCATGAACGTAGCACTAATAAGACCTTGCTGCTGGTCCTGACAGTTCTGTGACCTACATTATTTTACCTACTGGCTGAAAAAACAATACACTACTCTACACAACTATTTGCACTATGACCTCAAATTCCAAAGTTAATGTCAATGTGAGGATTGCTTGGAAGTTATTTTCACCCCTGTGGAGTCCGTGCCAAATTCAAGACAAAGAGCCACACTTTAATAAAACTATTTGTTCCAGAACAAATCTGGCTTACTTTCAGGTTGGCCAGAAGCTTTGTGGGATCAGTCTAATAGATGTTACAAGATCATAGTTTTTGAGTGTAACATGCCTGATCATGTGGTTTGATTCTTCCCTCTCCCTTGTCTCCAATGAATCAGAGTACATGGGGCAAAAAACAGTACATTTACAGTAAATCTTATAAAACAATACATCTGCAAGACATTCTGAGTGGCTTGCCAGTGTTTGCTTTATGATTATCATAAAACTGCCGGAACAACAGTTCTGTGTTTTTGTTGCATTATATCTTTCCTTGTGTCAGGTCAAGTCAGATGTTATATGGCCAAATGACAACCACTAACTTACAAGCTAAGAGAGCATGATAAGAATACATGATAAGAAATGACCTCAACGTATTAAGTACCTTTAGTTAATTTACTGGTTTATATTAAGCAGCATAGCCCATGACCTCTATGGAAGTGCAGAGCTGCAACACAAAATAGCTTGTCTTTTTTTATTCTGTAATATTTTTTCATCCTAAAATCGCTTGGGATTAATCCGAACTAAATGATGTCTATGATTATTTTGTACTGCATTTTTGTCACTATTTTATAATAGATTGCACCAGGGTCTTAGAGAACACTTTTTTGTTCAGCTGGATAATATTTGAATGAAAACACTGGCACTCTTTTCACACCTGTAAGTACACCTTTAAAGGGGCTATGTGTAAGAATTTGTAAGAATTTAATTTAATACCAAAATCATCAACAGAATGTGAACAGTTTTGACGTGTTGTGTTGCAGAGATATAAACTGAAATTATCATGCTAGCCAGCTAGTCCTGAGTCAGGAAGACCCATCTGTCTCATAATAACATTTAATAGGCACAGGTAACTGTGGTTACATTTACATTTATGTCATTTGGCAGACGCCCTTATCCAGAGCGACTTACATATCTCATTTACATAACTGAGCAGTTGAGGGTTAAGGTTAATGGGCTCAAGGGCCCATCAGCGATAGCTTGGCAGTGCTGGGATTTGAACTTACGACCTTCCTATCACTAATCCAATGTCTTAACCACTGAGCTACCACTGCCCCACACTGGTTACACACACAACAAGAAATGTGAGCTATCTTTTTACAGACTGCTGAAAGCTACAGAAAAGAGAAGCAAATGGATTTTTGCAATTTGCAGAAACAACTGGAATCCAGGCACCAAAACATGGATTTGGGGTTACTGTTTTGTGTCGGATATGTTGGATTTTTGGAGAAGGAAAAAGAGAAAAGGGACCCTACTGGGAGAAATTGAATCGCAATTCCAGGCTAATATTTGGACACTATTGGATTGTGTGCATACACTTTGAGTAAGTTCAAAAGTTACAAACCCCTAGAAACCCATGAACAGTTTTGTGGTGGCTGGGTAGAAGATCTACTAACGCTTATTCGGAAACCAGCAACTGCGAGAGCACAGTCATGCTGCAAAGGTGACGTGGCACTACTCTTTTTGGCCCAATTATTAAACCAAGCAAAATGTAAAACTTTCAAAAACATTCAGCCATGTCATTTTGTCACGTCATGGGCAGTGGGTTTGATCAGTCGCATTATTAATAAAAAAATTTACATATCTGCCGTGTTGTGAGCCTTTGTGGTCCCGTGCACTACTGATGTGAGTTGCTGTGGCTGTTTTCTTGCTAAAAACTGAGCTAAGCAAGTTATAATGTAAACCACCACACGTGAAGGTTATAAGATAGCAGGGTTATCTTGACTGGCTCTCAGAGTTTCAACAGTTTGGTAGAATTTTGCATGTTCTTGCCCTGCTGTTAGTTAGTTGTTGGTTGTTTATTTTATAACTGATATATGAACCCAGTAGTAGACAGACTGAATTCAGGGACTGACAATTAAATGACAGTAGTGATGCATTTGGGGAGAACAGGCATTGGGGATTTCCTTGTTTCTTATGGTAGGGGTGAACACCCCAACTTTCTATATTTGTCTGGAGTGTGGAGTATGCCTTCGACAGGTGACCATTTCTTTCTTATAGCCCCTTTAATGTATTTTTTTCAATTGAATAATATCTGAAATGAAGAAACTCTCCTATTGCATTGCACGGTAATCTTGTAAATCATGTTTATTAAATGTTTTTTAAACTAAAATATAAATATTAATATGAATATATTAATATTGCAATGCTAGAAACACTTGGAAACATTATACACTGAAACAAAGAACTTTAATGCACCTTTAATCTTCTTGGAAAGGCAGGACAATGGGTGATACAGTTATCATGCAGTCATTCTTCATCCTATCCCACCCCATTCAGGAAAACCTAGTGGATCCGCCCAGCCAAGTGATAGTTGATGCACTAGGGTGCTATTCTGCCTAAGATCTTTTTGCAGTATCCTTTATGATGTTTATTAAATTCAAACCTTGTATTTCTACTATATCAGGGCTTAATAAAAGACACTCAGATCTGTGAGAAGCAGATAGCCGAAAAGTAGCCTTCATTGAGTTTTGAAAGCCATCCTTAGTCAAAAGCATAGAAAAAGCTTCGCCAGTGTGAACAGCATCCACTTTGGCTTTATAACAGTGCAATCTGTGTGCTGTGTGCTTATTTGATTTTGCATTCTTCATAGTAATGCTCTCTCTGTACCACAGATGTGTCCAACACCGCAGCTCAGAGCTGAAGAGACAGAGGGAGAAGTGGGAGGGTTTCCTATCAAGGAAATTTACTCTCATTCTTTTATGTTCATCTTTCAACTCTATCCACTTTTTCTTTATGAGGAAAATATAATGTCAGAATAGTCAGTCTATCCACAACTTTCAGAATATTTTTTATAGTAATTGGCATGAATTATGAGTAAGATATTAATCTTAAAAAAGTGATTAAACGTAGCTTAGTAACTCAGTCATAACTGGCAGCACAATTTAATTCAGTATATGGGTATGTAATAGAATGTATTTCAAAATCCAAACGTCAAGAGATATGAAGCCAGCAAAGGTTTTAAAGTTGGCCATATAGTGTGTGTGTGTATGTGTGTGTTTGTGTGTGTGTGTGTGTGTGTGTGTGTGTGTGTGTGTGTGTGTGTGTGTGTACTTGCTACATATTGAGGACTTGAACACGTATGTAACCAAGAGAGAGAGGACAGCGTAAGGGTTGGGGTTAGAATTTTAAGGTTATAGTAATGGGCAAAGGCATGGATTATGCCAGTGAATGTCCCCACAAAGATAAAAGTACAAGTGTGTGTGTGTGCGTGTGTGTGTGTGTGTGTGGAAGTGAGAATGAGAGCGTGTATATATGTATGTGTGAGACTATAATGTTATTTGGCACTATTCTAAAACAACCTTCATTAGTGTCCATGGAGAAAATAAAAAAATAAAATCATCCCAAGTAAATGGTCACTTTAAAATGACAAAAGGTTTCTTCACCCAACAATGTGTTTTTCATAACATCTTTGCGGAACTTCAATTAATTGAGTCATTGGTAATGAAGCGAGGTATTATTTAAAAGAAAAAAAAAAAACCTGCATTCACTGAGGTGTGAATTAGGCATGCTTTGGATGTGAATGTGGTCTTTTGGCTCACTCATTAAATTGCAACACCAGTTATAAACAAGTCATAAAAACAGTTCAAAATTATTCCCTATGCGTCAATCACATAAAAAAAATTCCACTCTATGAGATCCAAAATACTTCTTGTATCATGATCATTTTTGATAGTTATAAGAAATGCATATTGGTTTAATTTGAGGTTTATACGTGCAGTTTTCCATTTAAAAAGCAACTGATTTAGATCATTATGGTGGATTTCCCCTTCATATCACTACATTTTAGTGACATTTTATATATTGCAGAACCTTGTCAGCTCATACATATTCTGTTGACATTGTATTTTTGTAAACCTTTTTCACAGAAAGTTTATTTATTATTAACAATGAGTGCCTCCTACTAAAAACGATTAAAGAATATGGAGAAAATGAAAATGTGTTAGATTTATATACTAAAAGTGAAAAACTAAATAAGTACAAAAATTTTAATAGCAAACAACTGAATTAGTTAAAGCAGTTTCAGGTATTTAACCTAACAGCAGGATTTATTCTCATTAAACTACACCAGGAGTGACTGTCCAAAAAACATCCTGTTACCATTATGTAAAAAATGAAACATGATGAAACATGCAGTTATAGGAAAATAATGTGATGTTACCACCACGAAGATTATTTTCCAATAACAGCGCATCAATAAGTGTTTTATTCCTCTCATAACACAACAATTTGTCAAAGCTAACAATTTTTTATTTATTAAATAATGACAAAGCATTTTATCCCTTTAATGTTTAATGTTGTGGAACATCCATGAAACAAGTTCTTGGTGTCACTTACACTTACAGTTACAAACAGACATTCAATCACCAGCCTCTCATTTTTCTCTCTCTTGAAGTCAATAAGACAGAAAAATACAGCTAGTTATGTTATTGCAAAACCTTCTGTCCTGAACACTCAGTGTTGGAAAACCTAAGGTTACAGCTTTACTTTTGACTGTTACAAAGCTTGTAGACTGTACACTGGAGACTCCCTTCAAAATTGTGAAATGAACGTCTCCTCACAGCAAACTTCTGTTTTTAAAATAGATCTGTTTATGTATAGCGTCACCATACAAGTCTCTGTGAAAGTTATTAAAGATACAATAGCATATTAATATAAACTGTGAACTACTGTCCAAGCTGTACTGTTGTAGGGGATTAATTAACAACTTCTGACCAATCAGAATCAAGCATTCAACAGCACTGTGGTTAAATAAATAAATAAATCAACTTAGTTCTGTTTCATAGACTAAACGCGTAAGCTAAACTTTTTACTGAGTAGTAAAAAGGTATGACATCATAAAATTTGGATTGCATATGTGCTTATTTCCATTCATATTTGTTATTCATTTCATTTCAGTTATTTGTTTATGCACTGACTGCATTCCATTATGCTCTAATAATGGCACTTGTGGTATTAGTGCCTTGAACCCAGGCATCTTAGCCTATTCCTTGTTCTTCCTCCTGACACAGGAAGGAGACAGGAAATCCTACTTTTGATTTTGAAATGTGACTCTTGCATTGTAGCCATGGCAAATAATCACTCCATCAAATGTCATAAAGATTTCACTCAAATGGGCAGAGCCTCCGAGCCCAATGACCCACCAGCTGAAAGGGGCATTGTATTAAAGGTCTTTGTTATGTTAGTTCTATCCAAGATCTGTATCAAACAGCCCTTTCTCTCATTTGTTCCATTATGGAAAAACACTTCCAAATGTCTGGCTGGTCTTAAGCTGCTTTTTTGTGATTAAGATGACCCGCGGTACTTTCAAGTTAGAGCAAACAGCAGAGAGGAAAAAACAGACAGTTTGTTTTCGCTGGATGGGAATGGTGAGCGTCGCGGCCCTGTTTTACGAAGCCGGCCTGAGGTATCCAAAACCGTGTGATGACCTTGGGAGTTCTAACCACAGAGCTGGTGTGATGAGTCCAAACACCATGAAACCCAATCACTTCCCAGGCATTCAAGGCCTTAGCTGTTTTTTTAGAACAGCTTTTGAAGAGCATCTTCCCTCCAGCTCTATCAGCACATGCATGAGCTCATCTGTTTTCCAAAGGGATGTCTGCCACAGTCTTTCAAATAAAGGATCTTTTGCAAGACTTCCAATTACCCCAAGAGAGACAGGCTGCTTTGCAAAAAAACATAAGTCATAAAGTCCTTTGAAATTTCCCATGCTGTTGTGAAGATATACAAAATCCCAATTGGCACTGGTTTCTAGGTTGACCATTTTTTTCCCTCCTGGACAGAAAGGCGGCCAGCCTTAGACTAAACAATATCGGCTGTTCGAGAATCAGCCAATTTGTTTGTGATTTTGCAATTTTTGTATGGTGTACTTATCTGTCCTCACGGTGCCTTTCCTTTTGTAAAGCTCATGCACTTTCTCTTTCCGTCAGTTCCTGGTTCTGGAAACATGTTCGCAGTTTATGTTCATTTTCCACAAGCAATGAACACAACCCCAACCATATTTGAAGTTCTTTTGTTTATTTCATCATCACCTCATTTAGCTCTGAATTTAATAGTTAGTGCCAAAATCAATTGAAAGTCCCCAAAGCTAGCTGTAACCTGAAAACCACACTTACTAATTCTTGGAATCAGATTCATTCTTCCGCTTTATTTCTTTTCTCAAATGGTTTTGAAAAGAAGACAATTGAAGGATGATCTTTTAACCTATTGTTCTTTATTGTGACCTAGTGGACCTTCACTTTTAAAATCGTTTAGGCAAAATATATTAAATAGGCTTTCTGTTTTTCTTTAAAAATAAAAAAAAAAACCTAGTGATCACAATTTCACAGACTCTCCTTAAGGGCAAGGGGGCTGGAAGAGGTGACGCACCCACCTCTGATTAGATGGTGTTAATGTGCTTTTTTTTTTTTTTATGAAAAATGTCATGATGTTGATAAGGCTTAAATGGTCTACTCTACCTTAGCATTGGCTTTGCAGTGTTCAGGTTCATTTTAACCAGTAGATTTAACATGGCTGTATTGAGCCATTTTCCAACCATAAAATTTCTGATTATGTAATAATGGTAATATTGTCAATATTAAAGCCAGCATTGATGTTTTATTACTGTACAGTCATAGCATTTAGTCAACAGCTCAAAAACCACATGTGCGCAGTACCTCGTTAAAACCAGAAAAAGTGCCTGCAGATCGCCGACCACCAAAATTTGTCTCTGCATAGGAGAAGGAGACCACTGACATTCATACATGCACATTTTTTATATACTGTTCTGAGGTGTTTTTTTTTTGTCATATTCATAAATTATCACATAGTTAATAATGCATGACATAAGCTAACTTTACAGGATTGCTGAGAGGTGTTTTAGGTTATTTTCATAAACATTTATAATCTCAACTGCTTATGACAGCCAGCTGGTTAATATGCGCCAGATATGTAACCTCTTTGTTTGAAATAACAAAACTACTTTTGAGAACTAGATGCCTACTCAGAAATTCAAAAACACACACACTATTATGCAGTCTACACTATATCCTTAGACCCTTCACTATAAATGCAAGGCTTAAGTTAAACATTTATTTTTAAAAAATGTGTATAACTTGTGTAAGTACATTGTATTGCCACATAAACACTTTAGTATGGCCTAAATCCTTTCAATATAATCTCTATCATGAGTTTGACTTTTGCCTTCCATTTTGTTTTAACTGATGCAAACCAGATTTACCCTTAGAACTGTGCCTGAGCTTCCAGATGCTGCCAGAAAGTTGCATGCAGTCTCACAGAAACAGAGGCACTCTTCCTTCCCTGTCTTTGTTTAGCTCTTTAGTACGTGTTTGCCCTATTGCATACTGAACATGCTATTAGTGCCTGCACACTTCAGCAGAACTTTGGCCTAACTTCGGGAAGAAGTTATGTAGATGGCTGACGCCCTTGTTCTCTGAAAAACCCATCCAACACAGCTCAATATTTGCTTCTTCGGATTAGGTAATTTGTTGAAGTTGTAATTATGGAGTGTAAGTAAAGAAGTCCACCCTGATAGACATAGTAGACTTATGTACTGGATGGTTTAATAAAAAAAAAAAATGAAACCGTCATTAATAATATTTAAAATGCTGCATTATTTTTTTTCTTTCAGGAGTGTATGTGCCTGCTGGTACAGGAGTCGGAATTCCGGCTGGAGGTGTGCCACCAGGTACTGGAGTTTTCCCAGGTTTGTAAACATCTTAAAATCTTAAAATGAACAAATGTTCTTTGTATAATGCATTCAGTTGAATTGGTCTGAGCTCACAGATAGTCAGTGTATGAAAACTTCGCAGGGTTTTCCTCAAGCAGAGCTGAAAATATCATGTTTCATTTGCCAGGTGTTGGAAACAGTGACAGTTGCAGATTTTATTAAAACAACAGCCAAGCAAATTCAAAACATGAAGGAAGATCAAAGTTAGGATACAGGCAGTAGTCGGGTGATGTGCAATCATAGTAACAAGGGTAAAAGACAAAGACATGAACCAAATAACTAGAACAGTAATTATAACCAGAAAACACTATGACAGGAGAATGGTTTGACATCAACAGATAAAAAACACTGAGCATATACTTTGCAATATGATGGTGGCATGAGTGTCCTATTATACCCTTGTTATGATGTTTAAGTGAGTCCAGGTGTGTGTAATCCATAGGATGGTGAACATAAACATGATAGAGTTTGTGATGACTGGTGAATGTTGGAGGGTCCGGTGGCCATGTTTGTAGGCTGCTCTCAGTTCTGGGAGTTGTACATCCCCCAACCCAACCCCCCCAGGGCCGGGACCCAGCACCCTTTCTTCTGTTCTACAGCCCTCAGTCTATAAGGTTGCAGGTGGCCTTCTCTATGTTGTTAGTACAAGATCCCGTTGACTGTTTCTGCCAATTGTCTATCAATGTTTAGGGGAGCTTGGGGTGTGGAGGATGGTACTTTATCAGCTAGGGGTGACTAGCTTTAGCTTAAACTGTGTGCAAGACAGCTGCGGCGTGATAGGTCAAGTTGTAAGGTACTTGAATGAATTCTACATGATATGAATACATCATGGCACATGAATTCTCTGTAGAATTTTGAAGGGGCCTATGTGGTGGTGGGTGAGATTTTGTAACAATGCATGATATTGATGTCCTTGGAAGACAGCCACACTCAATCTCTTGGTTCATACTGTGGAGTGGCATTGTGATGTTGGACTGCAAACTCCTTGTTTTTCCGGGTTGCTTGTTCCAGATGTTGGTGTGCAACCTCCCACACTTGTTCACTTCTACTGAACCAGTCATTGATGTCAGGGTAGTTGAAGGGGTTGGCTATCCAGAGGAAATGGGGAGGTTGGTGACCTCAAATATACTGGAATGATGTTGGTTGCATGGCAGAATAATGTAGCCTTCTGGCTATATTCTGCACACAGCATGAAACGGGCCCCACCCCCCTGGTTGTTGGCATAGTATGCTTGCAGGAATCAGGTTATTGTTTGATTGGCCCTCTCAACCTGGCCATTGGCTTGGGGATGGTTAACAGATGTGAGACTCACTGATACTCTTAACTTCTTCATAAAGCTGATGAATACTCAGGATCTCCCCAATTGCTTACTATGTTCTCTGGAATCCCATAATGTCAAAATGTATGAGTGAATATGATGTTGTCAATGTACATGATGACAAACTTTTCAAGAATTTCCTGGCGGATGTCATTTATGAGGCACTGGTACATTGCAGGTATGCAAAATAGCCCATATGACATGACGCAGTATTCAAAGTGTCCAGAAGTGGTGCTGAACGCTGTTTGCCACTCACCAGTTTTCTGGCTCTGGACAATTGTATGCACTGCACAAATTGAGCTTTGTGATGATCTTGGCTTCCTTGAGTTGTTACAGTGCTGCTGGGACTAAGCGTAGCTGGTAAAGATACTTGGCTGTGACCTGGTTTAATCCAATAATCTGTGCATAGCCTGAGTACTCCTTTTTTTTCCACAAAGAAAAATCCTGATGCCAGTGATGTGGAAGAATGAATGTATCATTGTTTCTGGGCTTTCATGGTATATTCATCCATGGCTTGGTTTCCTTAACTGAGGGAGGGTACACACGGTTGCAAGAAGGAATAGCATCATCCATGAGCTCAATGGCACAGTCATGAGGATGATAAAAAAGAAAGGCTACTAGCTTTGGTTATGCTCAAATCAAGTTTCAGGACTCTCAACTAAGGCAAATGATACCAGGAGCATGGAAGCCTTACAGTGGCTGAAGCAGTTTGGTGACCCATTATAGCAAAATTTAGTATAGCAAAATATTGGTGTGTAAAAATGTTGGGGACATTCAACAACTTAGAGCAAGTAGGCTGGTTTTCATGCTTAGTGCATTTTGGGGCAGATTTAGTGGGTGCCACTGTAGTATCCTGTGTAGGTGCTAGCATGCTGAAGAGTTGTGCTAGCTGGGCAGAGATGAGGGCAATCTGCTGTTGCTGCTCACTGACAAGGTGGCCTGTCGTCACTCTTGAAATCCTGCTGCATCCATGTGCTGGTGAAGTTTTTTGTCAGAAGGAGAGGCAATGACAGTTACAGGTTAAGAATTTTATTAAAACAGAGTTTTAGTGCAATCAGAGTCATCAGGCAAAAGACATAAACTAAATAACTGGAACAGGAATCGTAACCATAGAACACTATGGCAAGAGAAAGGTCAATGGGTAAGAAACATTGAGTGTATACTTCACAATGGGGTGGTGGAATAAGTGTCCTATTGTGCTTTTGGCATGATGTGTGAGTCCAGGTGTGTGTAATAAGTAGGATTGTGAAAATGAATCTGATCTAGTTCTTGAAGGCTGTTGGATGTTGTAGTCTTCAGTAGCCATGTTTCTAGGCCTCTCCGTGTGAAGCAATGTTAAAAGCATTGATGTGACATCAATATGAAATTTCCAACAATGTACCATTTAGGGGTAGGTAGAGTTGATCTGGATTTATTAGGGTTAATGTGTAGGTTTGACACAGGTAAAGTTAATCCGAACAATGTCAGCAAAATGTTTCTCACATAATAACAGAGCCTTCAGTTTTTCCTGTAATTTGTCACCAATCTGTAAAAACTTTTAAGGGATCAACTGATGAGCTCGAATGGGTTCTAGATTTACACAGATTTATACAGGAAGTGGAGGGCATCATTTAAGAGAGGAGTGGAGCACTAGGAAGAGCTAAACATATATTAAAGGTTACCCTGCATGAGATATAACTCACTTTCTTGCACGGTATTTTATAGGAGGTGCTGGGCTCCCGTACAAACCAGCCAAAGCTGCAGGTAGGTTTTTTTTTTATTTTGTCTGTCAAAGGGCTGTCAAATATCCAGTTATAATTCTGCCATCTCTTTTTTAATCCAACATCAAGAAGGTCAGAGACCATATATTATATAAATACTTGGTCCTAATAATGAATGAAAGCTACTTTTCATACTCAAAGTGCTGCAAACTGTTGAAATTTACTCATTTATGAAATTGTTTTAACTAGTTCTGTGATGTATTACAGTAACAGCATTTGTCATGCCAAATTTAGCATTTTTAATAACATCTTTGATAGTAATGACAATGCCCAGGCAGCAATTTCTTCTATTTCCAATTGGACTGAAATTAAGTACTATGGGAAGCAACAGACCAATTCCAAACCTTGCCCAAACTTGTTAGCTTCAGACAAATGGGGTCCACATTTGTTAACAAAGCTAGTACAAAATATAAAAGATCAGTTTTGGGGATCACCAAGACAACAAGGGGTGGCACGGTGGTGCAGTGGTTAGCACTGGCTCCTCACAGCAAGAAGGTCCTGGGTTCGATCCCCGGGTCACCCAGGGTGTCTTTCTTTGCGGAGTTTGCATGTTCTCCCCGTGCATGTGTGGATTTCCTCCAGGTGCTCCGGTTTCCTCCCACAGTCCAAAGGCATGCAGATTAGGTCAACTGGCTACTCTAAATTGCCCATAGGTGTGAATGCGAGTGTGTGTGGCTGTTTGTCTGTGTTGGCCCTGTGGTGGACTGGCGACATGCCCAGGGTGTACCCCGCCTCTCACCTGAAACAACTGCTGGGATTGGCTCCAGCTTCCCCGCGACCCAGACGGATAAAGCGTTATAGATAATGGATGGATGGATGGAACACAACAAGGATTTTGAATTTCAGATTAAAAAAAGATTAAATTAAATGTTACAATTCTCAAATAAACTACCTAACATGCTTTGTCTAAAGTTATTGGAATGCTAACATAGTAAAAGCAGCATTAAACACTAGTCTTGGCAGAACAATTAGCATAACAACATCCATCGCTATTTCACTGTAAATTCTAATTAGTTAACCTTACGTTTAAAAAAGCATGCAAATTTCCTTAGAAAAAAAAAACTAAGTAAAGTGGACTAGAAATTGTATGCTGTACTAACTAATACTTATTTACTATGTACAAATCCTATTCTATTTTAACGCAAGCAGTTTGCCTATTTTTTTTAAAGTAAGGTTAACTAATTAGAATTTACAGTGTTCACATTAAAAATATTTGCCTTGTTCCGTAAAGTGAGGCTAATCAGCTACATTTGGATTGGTAGGTCTGCAGAGTATTGTATTGGCTTATTATCCAGTCAGACTTTCTCATATTACAGACTAAACAGCAGATGAAATAAGATTATTTGGAGCTGACAGACAGGTCTAAGGTTATTGTGGCTGTGTCCAGCTGAGGTTGAGTTTGACTACACGCACCACTCCAAAGCTAACATTTTCTTATTTATTTTTGGCTTTAGAAATGGGTTGAAGGCTACACCCGGGTATCAGGTGTCACTTCCCTAGGCGCGTCTTTTGGCCAGCTTCAAATTCAATATATGTCCAGTGGAAATGCTGGAACGCCTGCTAATATTCTGAAAGATTGATTGAGGCTCTGGCTAAAAAAACAGTGACGGAACAGCCAAGAAAAAAGATAGGCTTGGAATTAGTCAGTTACAAGGCATCGATGTTAACTCACAGTTATTCTTATCATTGTGACATACAGAGTGTAACTGGACAGTGCTTTCAATGCTTTAAATGATTTTATGTAAAGTTTAATCAGGAAAACAAATCACAGGTGCAGGTCTGAATAGGTTTGAACAACACATATAAGGCAATGAGAAAAGTTAATTGAGTTTCTTCAACATCAGGTGGGTTTGGAGCTGGTGGGTTTGGAGCTGGTGGGTTTGGAGCTGGTGGTCTTGGCGTTGGTGGACTTGGCGCTGGTGGACTTGGTGCTGGTGGTCTTGGTGCTGGTGGATTTGGTGCTGGTGCTCTTGGTGCTGGTGGTCTTGGTGCTGGTGGATTTGGTGCTGGTGCTCTTGGTGCTGGTGGATTTGGTGCTGGTGGACTTGGTGCTGGATTAGGGGCAGGAGGTCTTGGCGCAGGTAAGATTTCATTTCTACACACATATGCAAAACGAATTAGGTTTAGTAAAAGCATTTGCAGTGATGGCATATTAATGGAATGTTTCTTGCCAAGTCAGATGTAATCTACATATTTTCATAATTTATCCTTTCAACAGGAGCTGGAGGAAAGCCACCTAAACCAGGTAGGCAAAAATACAAACCACATTTCTGCACTTGTCATTGCCTTGAACATTAATGTAACTTGCTTAATGTAATATAACTTAATGTAATATAAATCCCACACCAAATTAAGGTTACAATAATGAAGGGGCTGTAAAAACCTGTGGTTAACTGCAAAATATAACCGTGTGAATTTGACTTTGCTTTTCCAACTGTTCCCTTGTGTTTAGACTATTTCCCCCTTTCTTACTGTTTGATCTTATGTTTGGCAAGGAATGAAAAAATGTGTTTTGGGTGTGTTAAATAGTCGAGAAAAGCTACCTGCTCACTTTCAGACCAGCAACAAGTTTACATTTACATCATCACAGTTTAAACAATGGTGCACCCAACCTGATTGTGTCCTTAGATTAAAACAGTACAATAAGTGGAAATTTCACTTACTGTGACCAGATCCTGCACTGATACTGCAGTGTAAATATTTTTGCTCCCTTAGTCAATTCATACCACGTTAGTGCATTAGATGGATTTGGCCATTACTGAATTTCCTAAAAGACCATTGATTAAATCTGGTGCCCAGAGAACTGTTTAAAGAGATAAGAAATTAGGCCAGTGCAATCAAGGTCGATAAGGTTACACCAATCCGTTGGCTGCTCTGTGAAGGACCTTTCATTCTTTCAAAGAGGCATTAGTATTTTAACACCTCCCCAGTATCAGATTTTCACTGGAGGTTTTCTTTGGCTAAAGCAATAAGAGCTAGAATTTGAGACATTTGCAAATATAAAATTTTTATGTCATTGTGCTAAAAATTCATTAATCACCCTAAGCCAAAAGGATATACAGTTTAGACCTAAAATATTTCATTTAGATGTTACTGTGGGTCTAAAATTCCAGTAAGTAAAGGAAATGTCATTCAGATCATTCACTTGCATATATGATCAAAGATATCTCTGAATTTTAATGTACTAAACCAATTATTTCCACTTAATATGTTGGACTTTCAACTTTATATCTCATTATTTTGAGTTGAAATATGACACTTGTTTCATGAATATTATAATTACACTAACTGCCAAATGGCATAGATAATAAATAATAGGGCTATTGATGGTGCATGGTAAGATGGAGGCTGTTCAAGTGTAAAATATAAATATATATTTTAGATAACTGTGGGAAGGAGGTGTGTTTGGTGTGGTGAAGCGTATGCAAGCTTTAATCAAGATTAACTCCGGAAGAGGGAAGAAATGATGGTTAAATTGATGTAGACATTGGAAAGTCTCCCAATCTTAAGACTTTGTATTGAATATTGTAGACCCAACTTTAACCACATTAGAAAGTGATCACAGATTTAAATTTAATGTGCTTACAGACAATTTGTCCCAGGGTAACTATTTTGTCCCATGAAAAATATTGAAATAACATTCTGAATCTGAGAAGAAAAAAAAAAAGATTTTCTATAGTGCATAGTCAGGAATCACACATTTTCCCTACAACTATACTGTGCATGCAGATGGAAGGGAATTTTAATTGTTCTAGCTCCAAATTGGCAAAATCTCCAAAAAATTATTCCTTACACCCATGTTGCCCTCCTCAAAGTCAGGATTTACAGCCTAAAAGACATCTTATTTTGTTATTCACCCAAGGGTAAGAACTTTATTTGGACTGCCAATTGCCTTCTTTTTTTTTTTTTTTACCACTGCAGCATTCCATCTACTCACTTGTCAGCAGGCTTTTCAAACATAGCAGCTAAACTAATTATCTGACATATGACTGAACTAGGACAACGTTTTCAGGTTGATAAAGAATAGTCTCAGTCAAACCTGAGTCAAGACCTCTACATGAGAAGTTATAAGTCGACAATATACTTATAGTGCGGATCTGTAAGCAGAATAAAAGTCTGTGATTTATTCAGGCTTTATAATTGACTGCAGATACCTGGCTTTGGAAAGGTATGAAATAAATTTTATATGACTTACGGGGCTCTTTTTGGTTAAAGCCAGTGCATTGCTATTTTGTTCGGATGTAAGACAACTCTTAAAGTTTGTATTCTGTTGCTATTTTCACAGTCATAAATAAATGTGCTGCTTGCCATGGATGTAATGATGCAGAAGGGGGTGTGATTTTTGAAATCCATCAGCGCAATGTGATTTTCAAATCCAAGAATATATAAGTTACTAACTAAATATAAAAGACTTAATTATAGTTTTGTGTAACAAATAGGAACAAACAACTTGGCTGTGGATATTTTAACCAGCTGTTAGACGCGCCATAAAAATATTCACCCAGCTAAAAATCCTGAAAAAAAAAACCCAATGATATCATGACATGGTTTGTTCCTGGTCATATAAAACTGATCTAGATACCGGTGATCCCTGCTTCATTCTTTTAAAAAAAATGTAAATAACACGCTCGGATATTTAAGTGCCGACAGTACAAATGTATAACAGTGCATTTGCACATGACTTATGAACTTAACAACATCTCTTTTTAAAGTTAGCAAGGACACTAAACACAAAAACAATAAACACAGACCTGTGGTAAGACCTGTAATTCATTTGTGTATATGTGAAAGAGAATTAACAAAAATACAATTTGATCATTTGTAGTGACAATGAATCTAAACTGAATTTGCAGGATTAACTGCTCATTAATAATAACAAGACTAGAAAGGTTGGATGTTGTAGCCAACCTCTGGAGAGGTGAGACAAAAAAAGCACAGCTGCTCTTTATCTCTTCACACGGTCAGAAAAGGAAAGTCAAGCTTTCAGACTTAAAAGCATTGTTCTTCTTATCTGTCTTTAAAACAAATAGTAAATCCAGCAGGGTCCAAAAGGGCACTACGTTTCTATCTGGGGAGATAGAAATAGAGATAAAGATATAGATGGATAGACAGCAAGTAATAGACAACTAAAGAAAGAGAGAAAGAAAGGTTGAGAGAGCATGAGGGAATAGGCCAGGCTGATGAGTCAGGAGGAACGCCAGTGTCTCGTGGAGCACATGTGCTTCTCATTAGCTGGCTCAGACCTGTCCCCAAGTCACTCACTGCTGGCCTCTGATAGTGAATAATGACTCCTCTTGAGCCCAAGTCCTCGGTGACAAGGCAAACCTCCTACTCATTCCCTGGCACGATCCACAGACATTTTGGGGCAAACAGTGACCTTGGGAGCGTAACTCAAAACTGCATAGGAAAATTCCCATCTCCTATCAATATACTTTGAGGTGCAAGCCACTCATTTTGTTTGTTATGCTTCTCGGTTTCTGCACATTGCACATTAAGTCGTGACATTGCCAAGTGTAACGTTTCAGTTCTTACCAACCAAACGTTGGAAAAATCAGGCTCTTCTTATCCATTTTGGATTAAGTGGAACATGTAAACTCACTAGAGAGGTGTAGACTCACTTTTCATTTGGAAACCTTTCTCCCAATATATTTCAGCAGTTTCTGTTCCTTGCCATTTGCTACAATATGGTCATCATCAAAATGTGGTTCTACTTTTGGTGTATGATTCATTACACGGGTTTTTTTTTTTTTTTGCAAAAGCTTAGCTAAATGAAAGCTGCCAAAATCTAGTGTTTTGACAGTTATGTAAAAAACTAATCTTGCCTAAAATGCTTGACAGGTCTGTCTCTCAGATGTGTAGTATTGAGGTCATAAAAGACATTAGACTTTCTATGGAAATATCTGAATAACAGAGAAAAAGAAACAAAGCAATGGATCTAATTTATTACTTAATCGAGTTTTTAGATACTCCGCCTATGCAGTGATTTTGGAATAGTGTCAGGAATGTAACACATAAAGATTACTTATATTCTTTATCACATTCCACAGCAGCTTTTAATCTGGTGCATCTTGTAGATGGATGACTTTTACCCTAGCCCTAAATATCTTCATGAAATCCTGGTTATCATCATATCACCATGTTCTCCGTGAACAAAACACATAATATTCCTGTCAATCTTGTTTGGAACAATGGGAATGCAATAAGTAAACATGCAGGTTGGAGAGGAGACAGAGGAATGATCTTGTGAGCTCAGTTTATTGGCTATATCATTCCTCAAGCCTGACTTGTCAGAACCGAACTCATGTGTGGACCATCTGGACATGTTTTACAGCTGAACATACCATTGCTTCTGGCAAGTTTATTGACATTTTTCTGATGCACGATTTACACCACAGCATTTAACTTAAAATCAGGTGTTTCAATTGGTGTTATAAACATCTATAAACATGTCAAGACTGTGTTATAAAAAATTGTATGGCTTTTTAACTTATTTGATAATTGCTATTCATTCCAAATGAAATGGTATTACAAACACAATCTACAAAACAATTGAACAGTCACTGATGATTGGGTACCTACTAAACCTTCCAGTAAATGCTGTATTAATAATGCAGTACACATTTGTAAGTAATAGCATACACAATAAATTTGTAACTATATAACATACTGTACATAATATTAACATAACGCTTGGCAAAAGCCTGTACAAATGCTCATAGTAGTGCTAATTACATGTATTGCACTTTAGAAAGCTTGAGAAAGCACAAGGTCAAGTTACATAATGCATTCTAATCTGTACATAAGAACAGTGCACTCAGTAATAATGTTATAAATGATTAGTTGAGCACCTGACCATTTGCCCTGTGTCTTTGGTGCAGTTATTATTCTAAAATGTTTTCGGAAATGCTTACCCAAGTCCTTTCATCAAGATAACAAATTATAAGTAATATTAATTTACTTATAAATAAAAGACCCTGGTTGCAGTCTGTTAATATACATGACCTGCAGCAACAAAAGTGCACATGGGCTCTGGTTAGCAATCTGGAAATTGAGTTTATTGAGTTTAAAATTCATTTGGGCAGTCTCTTGAGTGTATCCATGTTGTCATGTTGTATTTATGGTATTACACTTCATAATACAGTGGAGCAGTAGGTCGTGTTTCCTAAGAGCCAATTCACGCTGGACTCCTTTCTGAAGCTGCGTTGGTTTTCCGCATGTTGTAATTTATTCAGACACTGAAATAACAAAATCACTCTTACATACATGCTGTGAACTTTATTTATAAGTGGAATGTACAAAGACTTCATGATTATACAAACTGTTCTTGCAGAGCAAAGCGTTTGTACAGTAATGAAACTCATGGATAACTGGGGGGAAAAAAGATACGTACTGTTTGTTCACTGTCCCACTGTTTTATGCCATGGTTTTATTGAGCTGTATTGTAGCAAATGTAACTTTGGCTGTCCCTGTCCTTCATGTCTCATTGACACTTTTGAACATTTAGGCATTAGTGTTGAATGAAGCATGCTGTCCTGTGACAACTGACTATGATAATAGATGGGAGGGCCTAAAATCTAATGTCAGTCATTAGCTTGACAGTGAAACGATAAGGGTTGAGCAATGCATTATATCACTTCTTTATCCCATTCTGTGTATTTCTTTTAAGTCTATTGGTGGTGCTGTTGTGCTTGGTTCCACAAGAATCGAAAATAATCCATTTCAAGACTTTTATAAACAGTTGATAATCTGCTGTAGATGTCAAAAGACAGGGGATTTAGTCCTGCTAGCCCTTGATACCAACCACACACTGACAATGTTCTGGAATCCATGCGGTGTGAAATAAAAACACATAAAATCATCATTTATACAGCCTTCAACCAACCGTTATAAAGGATTATGTATAAAAAAGGATTATGTATAAAAGGATTTTTTATAATTGCTATGAATACAGGATTGATAGGAAGCAATACCAGTCTATATTTAGTACATGTAAATTTTAAAATAGAGAGAAATAAATGAATCAGCATTACACCCAGTGGCTGGTGAATGAATGCAAACCACTGGAAATGAGGCTTAGCATTGTGGAAAACTCAGTGGGGGGCAAAGTGTTGTGTCTGACCTGAGGTGAAGTCACAAAGCGGTGCAGCCTGGTACCATTGTTGTAATTGTTGTAAGTGTGATGAATCGTTTTACAGATGCTTGTAAATAGGAACCATTCTCGCAAAAAAAAAAAAAAACTGTAACAATGCCAGACGTTGTGAATAAAATTAGTATCACTGAGAACAGTCAGAGAACCAAGCAGATTCACAGAACAAACTTTCAAAATGAAAGTTCCACTGTACCTTGAAGAAGAAACTAATCCTTCATGATGACAGTGGAAGAGCACGATCTAGGTGAGCCAAACAGCTGCTCCTATTTATCTCAGCTCTGATCCGAGTTTGGTCTAAACTAAAGGGCCTGGCAACAGACCGGCAGAAACATCATGGGAAAGCAAAAGAGAGAGCACTCTTATTTGTGAGTTATAGGGAATATAGCTGAGAAACAGAATTTTTTTGGCAGGTGTTCACCTTCAGACCGCAAGATTTGAGGCGGCAGAAACAATGACTTATAAGGGGAAAAATGAGAAAAGCACATTGGGGCCTTGAAGTGCAACAGAGTTGTCACCATTCAGGAGTTGGGATGGATAATTACACCGGAGTGCTGTTCTTAGATCAGCTCTTGTAAATGTGCCATGACTGATAGAAGTGACAAAGTGTCAGATCAGTGCAGTCAGAAACCAATCCAAAATGTCACTGAAGTATGAACAGAAAATCATTGTGCAAGAATATAATGGATGTAACCCCATAATACAGCCATTCCCATTACTTTTATAGCATCGCTGTTACCTAATTCTTTTAGCGAGAGAGACACAGTGTGGTTTGTCCATGGGATCCTATTCCATTTGTCGACAAACTATCAGACACACTAGTAGTAAAGAAATGGTTAATCTCTTCTGCTTGATGCGTCCCCCGCTTTATCATTTTGTATATTGATCCATTTTCAGTAGAGGACAAATTATAAATATATTAGGTAGCCAATCAGGCAAGTTAAAGCCTTAATGTGCTGCAAAGTCAATTGACTAGGCTAAAAACGGCCCTGAGCATAGTGAAATCACATATGGTGGGTTAGCTAGTTAAGTGCATTAATACAGATTAAGGAGGGGGAAACAGTTTATGAGTATTATCCTCCTCTAAAGTTTCTTATACCCTTGACAAATGTCAGCAAATCATTGACCAATGATTTGGCTATAAGCTGTGGCTTTTAGTCTCGCGTCATACATAAAACATATACTTAGAGGTCTGGCTAGTGTCTTTATTTTCTGTCAACATGTTTAACCCCGAGGTGACTGTTACTTACAGCAAGAGAGTTATATGACAGTTTTGCGCTACACTTTAGTCTGCTTGGTTTCATCGTTTCCACATCCTTGTGTGTTTCCGATTGTGAAAAGATCATGTGTCATCTATGCATATGAATTAATCCGTCTAGTAAAAACAATCCTCCCATCAGCCAGTTTGCGTCTTGGTGGATGTGTGAAATGTAGCAGATGGCAGGATTTGGAATAAGAAATAAGCTCTATAATATGAAGGTGTATTGTACCACTGTGAACTGTATTAAGCTTTCATATACCTATACCTTTCATATAACATTTGTTTTTCTGGTTGTTAAACTTTCAATAAAAATTAATAGCTCTGACCAAAGATATGCTTGTCATAGGTGCCTGGAATAGTTATTTGTCCACCCTTAATGGGTCTCAGATTAAGTGTCTTTTTCTGAAGCGCATGAAAACTGTAAGCAGGGTTTACCAGTTATTGCACAGTGAACTGAAGTGACCAAGGTAGAGAAGCCAAAAACCTTACTGTACTCACCTCTAACTAGAAGACACGACAATAACCGGAGCGAAAGTAGTGATCCAAAATAACTACTTGACAAAGCATGTGAACATTTCTATTATCCGGACTGTTCTAGTATAACATTATAATGTAATATAGCGTTTATGCTCGAATAAATGGAGACAAAAATTATTTAACCATGGGTAACATTAACATTCGGTTTTTAGTCAAACGGTTGCCAAAAAAAGCTGCAAGCGGATAATTGTCTTTGTATGCTCTAGCATTACAATTTCCCTTCATTGAAATTAAGGGGCCTAAATGTGTTCCAAAATGATAATGTCTCTGTGCACAGAGCAAGGTCAATGAAGACATGGTTGGCCAAGGTTGGTGTGGAAGAATTTGAGAACTTGAGTAAACCTAACCCTCAACCCACTGAGCATGTTTGGGATGATCTGAAATGGTCCCCTCGCCTGACATCAGTTCCCAGTCTTACTAAAGCTATTGTAACTGAATGAGCACAAATCCCCATGGCCTCAATATAAAATCAAAAGCAAAGATTTCCCCGAAGAGTGGAGGTTAAATAAAAGGGGAACTAGATCCTTCCACAAGCTTTTGGCCATATCGTGTATACAGAAGATTAAACATCCTCAGCTCTCTCAATAGGCCAGTCGATAGGTTTACACTGTACAATTTTCTGCCCGAGTTTGCTGTTGCAGGCAAATAATTGCACATGATAAAAGTATTCTTGAGATTGGTGGAATGCATGCAGTATATTATGAACTCACCAACAGTCAAATTAGTGCAACTGAAACCAAAAACAGCTGCTGACAAAGGCAGTGTCTGAAATTTTTTATTCATTTGTCACATTCATATGCCAGATTGTGACCATTATTATGACACTCATCTAAAAACCACCAACATAGGATGACACAAAACTCATGAGACAACAAATACAGTAGTGGCAATGGTGAAATGCAAACAAAACATGCTATTGGACAAAAAATAACATTGCTCAGCTTGAAGAATGTTTCTGTTTATGCAAGCCCATTCACTGATCACACAGATCATGCTGATTGATGATGTAAGCAAAATTTGTACTTTTCTGTAATCACAGGTATAATGTTAAAGGATTTTCATTGTATAATCGCACATGGAGAACATATGGTTTTTCAAACAGTCTGTTGTACAATTTGGCCAAGATTTTATTGGGATCTCAACATCTTAATAGGTTGCTGAAATCACATGATATTATAAAACAAGCTTAACACAACAACTTATACACAATTGTCAAGGTCTTAATGTGTGGCTCATGGGGTTAACCTGTTATTCAGGAAAACCAAAGAAAAGTCAACATAGTCTCACATTTGCAAGTAAATGGATATTCAAATAATACATATTCATAAATATTCAACGAATTAATTAAATGACACAAGGGGCTAATATTATGGTTGGGTGGCAGTAGCATTTGTATTTAACATTTAAATTAATTTCCTTAAATTATTTGTGAAAATCCTTCCACCTTCAATTTGCAAAAATGTTCCACCCAATCTGCAAACCATCCTCATTTGTAATACTTGAAACAAATTGGTACGCGCACATTGCTGCAACTTTCCAATTTTAAGACAATGGTAATGGAACTTATAATTTCTATATGGCAGAGCTCAAGGTTGAGTCTCAGTAGCTCATTTAACATTCTTCCATCTATGTTTCAGACCCAATGACCACTTCACTGAAAGCCTTTCATAAGATGGCTGCTAAATAGTGCTCCTTAAGTGCCCTGATTTTGGGATAAATAAATAAATGCAGCAACATCCTGTCCTGTTTAGCAATTGAGGAACAAACCTTGGGGTACCTCGTTCTGCTCTCTGATCATTGTTGCCAAGTACTGTGCCATTTCTTTCAGATGGCTGTGACTGATTTTGCTAAACTGAATGCTGGCTTTTTAGAATGGCCTTTTGGGCTTGTAGTGGAAAAAGCCAGCTAGCAGTGGTTAGCGTGATTTTTGGACTATTTAGTAGTATGAATATATGATTATTTTGGTAAAAGCAAAGGGGTGTTTTTGTTCCTGTTGGCATTTTCTGTCTTTCTTTTTTTAATTTGGCATGTCAGTGTTGCTGGGTAATGAAATTGATTGCGATCTGCAGGAGAGCACTGCCATTGGACTCCAGGAGCCTGTAGACTTTTTGCTGTGGCTGTCGTC
The DNA here is from genome assembly GCA_030068235.1 of Notoglanidium macrostoma. NCBI lineage: Eukaryota > Metazoa > Chordata > Actinopteri > Siluriformes > Auchenoglanididae > Notoglanidium > Notoglanidium macrostoma. Next base: position 6,011,002 of record JAQQZR010000018.1, on the reverse strand, counting down.
AGTTCCATGGCCCAGAGCCATGGAATCCTGTGCTCTCTTAAATTAAATCCTTTAGCATCCGCATCTGGTGAAGAGAGAGAAAGAGCGACAGAGAGAGAAAGAGAACAAAGTTACAGATAATACCATTATAGTTCTTCAGCTTGGCTCCTTCTACCTGCATTGTTTAGCACTCCAGATGTCATGTCTGAGACATGGTATCTGAGGAAAAACAGGCAAAAAATGGTTAGATGAATGCTCTCATATCCTATTCCCCTCAGTATGGAGGTTGTTTGCATTGAGGATTAACTTACCCAAACTTCTCATGTCTGAGAACTGGAGAGATTCTTGGCCTGAATATTGACTTTGGCTAAGCTGATGCTGGATAGCCGTAGTCTTTGAGCTCTCCTGCTAACTTCTGGCCACATAGTTTCTACACTACATAACATGCATCAACAGTTCTGCTGAATTACACCAGGATCTTCATAGTAACTAGAATATTTTGTTAAGTAATACAGTGCCTTGCATAAGTATTCACCCCATTTGTACTTGTATTACTGTATATGGGATTATATGTCATGAACCTACAAATTAAAAAAAAGTAGTTGTGATTGCATAAATATTCACCCCATTGCTGTGAAACCCCTAAATTAGTTCTGGTGAAAAATCATATAATTAGTTGAATGGAGTTGCCCTGTGTTCAAATAAAGTGTCACTTTGTAGTTCTTGGAAGGTTAAAGAGTTTTAGAGAACATTGCTAAACAAACATCATCATGAAGGCGTTATTAACATGTTCAAGTTATCAACATGTTCTCATGTAACTGAGTTCTGGGAAAGTATCAATCTGCGTTTGGTTATTAAAGAAAACATCCAAACTATGAACATCCTGAAAATCTCTGAACTTTGAAAATCCTCATTTTGAAGTGGAATGATGGCACAACCACAACCAGAAAGCTGGCCACCTAAAGTTTAAGACATAAAATCCCAATTAAATCAATTTCGGTTCCAGCTAGTAACACTACTAAATGTGGAAAAGTTTATATTTATTATTTCATCTTTGGAGATGATTTTCTTCTGGATTAATACATTCATCCAAACAAATGCCTCAGCAATATGATCATTATTTGGGGTAAATTCTTTTAACCAAAATCCACTATTTGTAGCCATCCTGTAAGCAGGGTTGGATTAATTGTTTAGTCTATATGGATTATTGGTACAATTAATAGATTATTCCCTTACAATTGTTGTTTTATATTAGTATAATGGTTATGTTTGTGTGTACAGAGAAAGACAGAGCTGCTCTGACCAACACTATAGCCAGAACAAATCTCTGAGTTGTCTGTAGTCTTCTGGGTAATCAGTGCGCCTTGGGAGTGGTGCATGTGAATAATGATTACAAGCAACAGCAAGCAATCAGGTCTGAAAAGGATCAGATCTTAATTTTACATGAGCTAAGGCCTCTCTTGATAATACCTCTAATGAGCTGTGGTGTATTTCATATAAGGCCTAATTTGTCCCATTCCGTTGAAACACATTGCTATGGTGCATTCAAAATGGAAGATTGCAAATTCATAAGAATTATCCCAAGCCAAGTTGTGCTCATGCATAAATGCGCATATGGATGTAGACATGGATCTTTGCTTTACACTCTCCTGTTCTCTCCTTTTAAATTAGTTCAGATAACCCTGCTGCACCCATGGCTTTTCAATGAGACGATGCAAAGAGCCAGTAATGCATTCCAATCACACATGGCTTGGCTTCAATTCCATCAAGGAAATTCGGACTAATCAGACAATATGTGAGGTGCTTGAGGGAGGCTTGCTGTCTGACATAGGGAAACCAGGGGAGTGCTTCATAGTGCATCATTAACTAATGGCAGACACCCCTGTCTCAGTGCCTGTTCCACGTATCTGAAGATGACTTTTTCTGATGGATCACAGGAGATCAGTTGGCGTGTATTAGGCTGGTGATGGATTTTCAGAATGTGAGAAAGTTTAGGAATGGGCTCACATTAGTTGACACACGTCCCTGAGACAGCATTAATCTCAAAGTAGTCCTCCTTTTTCTAATCCCTTAATACTATCATTTGCTAGGAATAATGACTGCATGACCTGTGTCCCAATGCCAGAAAATTCTATGGGAGCTTAATAACTCAAAAAAAGACTAAAAATGGTTGAATAGTGGAGCAGATTAGCAGTTTGACAAAATTGAAAATGCCTCCGACTGTAAAATTTTAAGCACCAGTGACAGGTCATAGTTGCTCAAAGTGTTGAAGTTCTTAGATCCTAAAAAGTGGCAAGCAAATCTTCAGTAAAATAAATGTTCTGTAACAAATCTTTTGCCTCACAAGGTTGGAATGCATCAACCTTACAATATAGAATTTCTGTTTTCCCATCCTTATGTGCAATGTACAATTCAGACTTTCATAATTCATAATTTGTATGCTCTTGGCCATGAATACTTCAGGAGGAAAGACATGCCTCATCATAATTAGCAGAGACTTGAGATAGCAAATGTGCTTGGCCTTGTCTTTCTCCATTTGTCAAACTGTTGTTGTTTTTGTCTTGCCATAAATAGTAGCGTTATTTTCAGATTTATAGTGGCAGAATTGTGACTGACAGACCAAGCATTCCTCTGCTCATCTTGCTCCAATCTCTCTTCCGCTCACTCTGTGTCATAAAGTAGGAATGCAGTCTGCTGAATGACTCCATTTGTGTAGCACTTCCATGTGGGAAGAGAACATGATCTCCATGTGGGACGAGAACACGGTCTTGACATAAATATTCAATGAGTTCAAACTCCTTTCTCACCAAGCCAAAAAAGATTGTTCAAAGCATCCAAAGGCCTTGCACCTCTCTCTCCCTCAGCCTCTCTCTCACATTACTAAACTGACCCATCTGTTATTTACGGTCTGAGAAGAGTGCTCGTCTCGAATGCCAAATAAAATTCTTACCGCAGGTTTGAAATGTGGTAGGTGCTGAACAAGGGAAATAAATGACTAATATACCCAGTACTACATTCTGCTCTTAAATATTTCTTGTCCTTATTTTTTCTTTTTCCTTTCCAAGGTTATGGAAGCTTGGGAGCAGGTGGCCTGGGCACTGGAGGATTCAGACCTGGAGGTGTAACATTGTTGCTCTGTATTTTCTTTTGGAAATATCAACATATGTGTGCCATATTACACTCAAAGTTCAAAAAAGACTGCAGTATATGTTTGGAAATCCCATCCAAGTACTCAAATTTTACCCAAATAGTACCCAATTACTCATATTAAAAAGTAAGGTCTTCACTTAAGTTAAATTAACTTAATGCAGGGTTGTCCAATCTTTTTTCAAAGTGGACCAGATCAAAATACCAGAGGCCTGGTCACCAAAATATTATTTATGAATTATGCAAAATGCTAAATATATTGGACAAACTAACATAAACATAAATTAAACTGTCATTTTTAACACTTGGTTGCAAATCCATTATAGTTAAGAATTGTAATGAGAATTCAAGAAAGGTTTTGCATGCTTAATGCTTGACTAAACATGACTAAACGTAATGGTTTTATAAGCACTGCCACTTACTAGCCCTTGTAATGTAATGCACGCATTTGCTCTGGAAACAAATTCTTCTGCCAGGATTCCGTCCAGGTGTTTCAGGTTTTCTGCCCTCTTCTCCTCTAAATATTTGTTTTCCATTGCACATGATTTTTTTCATAATCATTTGGGTGGGGCCAGAATTTGGATACCCCTGATTTATGTATGAGAGTGAAAATACAAGAACCAGAAGAAAAGAAAAAAATAAAAACAGACCAATTTTGATGAAACAAGTTTTAAAAAGCCATTACATTTGTCAAATTTCATTGCAAAATAAATCTCAAGCCCCACTGAAAATCACATTGCAAAGATTAAAAAAGGATTTTTCCGTTAAGTATTATAATAGGTTAATTGATGTAAAACCAGCATCAACAGTTTGTGAGAACATCCCTGTCACCCCTGAGGCAAGTTTTGTATTTCTTCACTCAGCTGGATTTGGTGGATATGGTGGTGGAGTTTATCCTGGAGCAGGAGCTGGAGGACTGAAGCCTGCAAAATCAGGTTAATTCTGACATGTTAAGTCAATAGCCCGTGTTACATTTTTATATGTAAATTTCTTCCATTTGAATCAGCCAGGTATTGGTACTGGTCTGTATTATGTATCATTCTGTAATTTATATATTGCTTGATATAAATGTTATCCACAGTGATATAAACTTGAAACTTCTTTCAGGTGCTGCAGGCTTCAAGCCTGGAAAAGGAGGTACAAAATTATGTTTGTCTTGACTTTGTTATCTGTGTAATTCCATTTTTCTTTGGCACATCAGTGAAGCTAGTTGAGCAAGAAAAAAAAACCTATATGGTTAGGGAAGTGGTGAACTGACCTAATTATCAAATGACTCCTTCATGAAATATATGAGTCATTTTTATGAGTTAATCATGTTAATCATGACTATTGAGCACACTAAAGTTTCTGTCAGGACGTCATTCCAGTGAGGCTGGCAGTACCGGAGGTCTATAAAAACAGAATGAGGCAGTGTGTCGGCAGCGTTCCTCCAATAACGGTTGCCTTTTCATGGTATTCCAGTTGGCTTGAGATTCGATTAACAAACATCAGAACTTAAGCCAAATCAACCAGTGTATCTTCTGTGGGGAATTATGCTGGTGGTTTCTGCCTAAACCTGGTGCTTTACTTCACGTTGTAAGATCAGCATGACATGTCTGTTCTTCAGCATCAGATAGGAGAAGGTTAGGCAAACAGATGAAAACTTTAAAACATCTAGTGCCAGGTCCGCAATCCAGAACTGCCAGCTCATTTCCTCATATTGGAACAGAGTGGAAAGGTGAAGCAAGACACTCAATTACTAAAAAAAACAGAACTTAATATTGGAATTTTTGACATGCATTCTAATAAACATGGCTCATTGTGTGTGTGTTTTGCTCTAGGGCCAGGTACTGGAGGAACGGTATTAGGTCCTGGCACCGGGGGCCTTGTACCTGGCAGTGGACCTTCACTCCCTGCTGGAGGTAAGAAACACAACCTCACAATTTGTAAAATAACAAGACATTACCCTGTGCTAAATTCCCAAACATTTTTGTGGATTTCAATATTAGTACCTGAATTGTAAACTTACAAGACATGCTACAATTGCTAAACCCATCCTAACCCTTACAGATCATAATTCATTGTACAAACTGATTTTTGTTCATTATTGATGGACTTGAGTCAGTCTGCACCAATAGTTAGCTCTGGTTGAGTCTGAAAGCTACCTTTGGACCCAAGTGAAAGGAAACAAAGAATTAATCTGGTCCACCTAAAACTCAGATGCTGACCTGGAATCCCAACTTCAAAATGATTAGTTGAACCTTACTCCCAGTTTTCTCCCAGTTTACAATTTATGAGACTGAGTAATGATATTTGTTTTCTACAACTCACATAAACATGGCCACTTATCTTATCAAAATGCTAATGCTATTCAAACAATATCACAGGTAGCTGAACACATTTAGAGGCGAGCCATATACACAAGCTAACAAATGAACTGGTGTTGAAGCTTTTAGCGTTTACAGTACAGTAGTTTCTGTATTTAAGTATAACTACAACCAAATCACAGTTCTTGGCGCTTTTCAGTCACCTCAGAGAACTGCTGTTTTGCCAGCTCATTTATAATTTTATATCCTATATGTTGTATGTAAAACTCTTCACATATAACTATACAAAAAACAGATAAAATCAGTAAAAAAAAAAAAAGCATACTTATCCTGCTTTTGTACTATGCTTACCGCTGTGTTTTTTTAAACTGGCTCCTTAGGCAACATTATCCTTCTAGGCAAACAGCCAGATCAAGGTTAGAACTTAGACAAAATAAAAACATTTTGGTAAAATATATATTTAACTCTTGTGTTCTGTTTGAGTCATTTTTCCATCTTTGGTGATTTTTGCCAGAATTTGCGGGGCCCCTTAGAACTGTTTATAAATCATTTGTTAAACATTTATTATCATCTATTCAAAAAAAAAAAAAAAAAAAATTGGCATTGGAAAATGGAGATCTAATTTTCTTCCTATTCTCAGTCCTTGCAAGGAATCACATTTACCATGTATGGTAATTTTTGTATCTGCAATTTTTGCAATATGCTTTTTTGTCACTGCCTCATTATTATTCACTCCATAAACCCCCTTTTCCACTCCCGGTCTTTTGATATCAGACAGGGTTTTGCAGACCACACACATTGTGTGCATATAATTTTGTATACGCAGTACCCATTTTACTCAACTTGCTTTACTGGCTAAATGCCCATGTGTCTAACATTTAAAGATCTGACAGAAAGAGATTCTAGTCTTACCTGGGTGTTGCCATGTAAAAATACTGTTACTGATGTCATTATCTTTCTGATAGTTCCAGTCATTCCTCAGACTGGTCTCCCAGGTGTGGGTCCAGGTGGGAAAGCTGCGAAACCAGGAAAGGCACAAGTGCCAGGTAAATATATGCATGTGTCCATTGCAATATTGCAGTCTAAAGACAGGTTGTATTTCATTTTAAGTATCTCATAAATTTATATCTTACTTGTTTTACAGGGGTAGGAGTTCCTGGAGCCTTTCAGGGTGGAATTGTGCCTGGACAAGGTGAAAGTCTAATATATTTCTAAAGCTGTTTTTTGTAACAAGTGTCATTTTCATGGAAAAACCCTCAAAAGATCTGAAAAAAGTATTGATCAGACTTCACTGTTTGCACCAACAGGCCTAGGGGTGCTTCCAGGTGTAGCAACAGGAACTGGACTTAAACCAAAGTCAGGTAAGGTCTTATTACTGTCAAGCAGATAGCACAAGTGGATGCAGGTGTACATTTTCTTTGTAAAAAAAAAAAAAAAAAAAAAAAAATCCAGAGAGGTCAGTCGATCTTGGCAAAAATGAAGAGTATCAACATGATTAAGTCAAAATCAGAATGCCAACAGAGCATTGATTAAATGATTTGGAATGCTAGGAGCAAGACCTTGCAATGACTGAATAAAATCCTGGGTAATTTATAGTACGAATTGGAATATGATCTTGCAGAGGTGTGTATATTTAGAAGTCCAATGTACCTGAACATTTGATTGAATCATGTGACATGGGTTGTAGTCCATGATGCTGATGGGAAATGGACTTGGAATAGATCATTTTGTGCTGTAGAGCCATATTCTGGAAGTTGGAATTCAAGGCTATAGTATGATAGAACACCCTAACCCCGCCAGGATCTCCTTGACTATGTATGAAGGTTGCCCTTTCTTTGAGAGGAGCCCGGGTTTTGACTGTGTGGGTTCCCTCTGCCAGGGGGCAGGGATTTTGGGTTTAAGTCTGGATACATGGAATAATAGCTGTTGTGCAATATAGCTGTTATGTGTTAGTCCAAGCTTATATGTGAGATGATTGATGCATTGGAGAATGTTGAGTGAGTTGATGGACTTGTAGGACAATTTTTTACAGTCTTGTCTTATTCTGAGATCTCTAATGGAATGCCACATCCTGTTCTCTGGTTCATACCTTGGTGTCACTCTGTGGAGATCTCCAAAGTCCTTGTTTTATTGTGCTATTTGAGGTGTTGGTGTGTTTTCTCCCAGACACTTCATCAGAACCACTTGGGAGTCAGTGGGGTTCCACAGAAACAAAAGAAGCTGTTATCCTAGTACACACTAAAATGGGGTAGGCTGAGTGGTTTGAACTCTATAGTGTCCCATAGCCAAAATGCATGAGATTCACATTTTTCTCCTTTCACATAGAGTTGATACGCCAGATGTTTGGCCAGCACTTGCTTGACATGGTTCACATGGCTTTCCAGGGAAGGAGAGTAGATGAGAAAACTTTCCTAGTATGTAGTGCAATTAATGCCTGAAAGACAGAAGGGGCATTAGAGAGCCCATAAAGCATTATGCAATACTTAACCCTTTATAGGGCAATGGTTTCTTCGTTTCATTATAGGGCAATTGTTTCTTCGGTTCTTTGCCAAATAAAAGGTTAAATGGGCCAAAGGGGGTGCTCAATGTTTTCCACTCATTACCTTTAAGAATGGTGGTATCAGATATCAGGTTTGCATGCTTCCAGAAGTTGTTCAACAGCTTCTAGTATGAGAGGCAAGGGATATTGATATTTTACTGCTTTACATGGTTTAATCCATGGTAATCAGTACAGGGGCTAAGTCCACCTGATTTCTTTTGAAAAAAAAAAAAAGAATCCTCAAGATGCGGGTGATATGGAAGGATGACTATATCCTAGTTTGAGTTCTTCAGTGATGTACTTCTTCATTGCCTTGTTTTCAGCTGTTGAGAGGCAATAAATGCTGTTGATCTGTGGACTAGAGCCAAAAAGAAGGTCAGAGATGCATTCACACGGTTGATGTAATCATACTGTTGACGTGATTAGGGGCTAAATAATTGGTCTTGGGTTTTCTGGACCAAACAGATGGAATCTCCACTTTAATGTCTGGCTCTGGGCCTTCAGTGGTTGTGGCCGCCACAATGAGACTAGGTTGTTGAAAACATGATTCATGACAGAGTGACCATTATCCATGACATATGAAGGATGTGTCACTGTAGCCATGTAAGCCCTAAGATGATGGCAAACCTGGCTGAGAACATGACCAGAAAATGTTATTTTCTCTGAAGATGCTGACTGCATGATCTCTTCTTTCAACATGAATCTCTTCCATTCAGTGCCTAGAAGTAGATGGATCTTTACTAGGAGCTGTTGAACAAGGTTGTAGCTGATGTTGCCCTTGGTTTGCCACAATAGAAGTGCTCAACACATTCCTCCATGTTGAGTCGACCTTGGCCAATTGCATAGGTTCTTAATCTCTGTTGACTTGGGTTGTGACTTTCTCTGCCAATCCTCCTCTCTGGGTCTGGAGCAGATTATCCAGGCAAATAGAAAGGTCAATGTTACCTCAGTGATTACATCCTGTCTTAACCCATAAAAAAGCATCCTTGCAGGTTTGTTCCATCTTCTGCCAGCATCTCGCATTCTGAACTTAAGAGTGTATTCAGCTGAATCTCCCCTTTGAGAAAGTAAGAAGTTCTTGTTGTTTCCAGACCATACAGCCTTAAGCTGTTAATGCCTGCTGCAGCCCAGGCACACCTGCTGCATCTATGATCAGCAAAATCTTCTGTCAGGCAGATGGCAGATTTGGATGCAAGTGCAGGTTGTGCAAGGCACAAAACCAAAATACAAATCCCAGAAGCACAAACAAGGTCAAAAATAGGCACAGGTCAGGAGATCAGTACGCAGGCTTAATGAGGGTAAACACGAGAGCAACAACAGAACACAGTCAAAACCAGAATAACAACACAGAACCAAAAAGCTTAGAATTGTTACTAGAGAAAATTCTGAATTACTGAATGAAAGTCTGGGTTATTTATATGGGGAATTGTGAACAGGTGTGCATAATTTAAAGTTTAAACTTGAACATGTGATTGAATCATATAACCTGGCTTGTATTCCGTGGTGTGAGTCAGAGTTCAGTGGATATATCATGACAATTATCAATGCTTAATATCAATAAAGTGTTTTAAATGCATAAAAGAGCAGTTCCCCTACATTATGTGCCTAATATTATTCAGAGTTTATGTGATTTTATTGCCAACACAAACTAAAAGTACAATATTGGTGTGTTTTCACATAATTCCTACAATGTGTGCTCTGCTCTACAGGTATTGGTGGTGGGCCAGGCCAGATGCAACCAGGGGTCTTTCATGGATACCCTCTCAAATCTCCAAAAACTCCAGGTATAATCTTTAGTTTGGCCTAATTGTCATCACCATATATGGGTACAGAATACAGTAATATATTTCAGGTACAGACACATGGCATGCAGTTAGCAGTCAGTAGTTTGCAAGTAAATATTTTGTCTTTATTCAGCACAGATGCCAGGAAACAAGTTGAATGGTTTTAACCATACATTTCATGTAACATCAAAGTGTTCCCCTCTATTCTAGTACATTTTTCTTCAGTGCTCACAATTTTTCAGCCTCATTATGGACACAACTACATGCACTTCTATGGGTGCCACCCAATGATTATGTATGGTGTGTTGATCTAGAGCACTTTTGACTATAAGGTTCCCTTCTTGGGGCCAGTAGCACATCCAGAGAGGGAGTAACAATCTAGTATATTGTTGTTGTTGTTTACAGTAGGTAATGTACTGTATGTATTTGGACAGCCCTATATTCAAGCCTCAAAACAGGAATATATCTAGTTAATAATCAAGAAAATAACTTTGTGCTTGTGATTCATTAAAAAAAAAAATATTTTGCATCTCCAGCATTGGGGATGGGATCTTTTAGGATCTTTTTTTTTTTTTAATGTATGTACCTAGACCACTGGGAGTCAGTTAAATGTTGATTTACCTGTGAACAGATTAGTTTTGTTTTTTTTGTTTTTTTTAACAATTTTAGGAAGATCAAAAATGAATATAATGTAAGTCAAAAAGATAATGTTTGGAGATGGAAATGTCCATTTCTTTTAGAGTAACACCAGCTTGAATTATTTAATGTTTCCCAGGTTTTGGGAAGGTTAGATCATGCTTTAATTGGAGTCAGCTGCACATGCTGTACTCATCCAATTTTACACACTTACAGGGTGTCCTTGGAGATTTTAGACCTAAAGTATGACCTTTAGGCCAAAAGTGTGATCTTAAACCAAACCTGTAGTAACTGTAGAAAACATAGTATATACTGTATCAGTACTAATTTCATCAATGTGAATTGAGAGAGTATTGTTTATGGAGATGTATAATTATCACAACTATAGTACATTCTGAAACATTGTAAAATTCATACGTTGTACATTGTAACATTGTAAAACAATACATTGTAAAATTCATACTATTACGCAACAACGATAATAGTGTTGATCATCACTATTCTCTTCGGGAGTCTTCAGTTCTCTTACGTAATCTGTTGTCCCAATAGGTGGATTCCCTTATACTGGAGGCAAAATTCCATATGGTATAGTGGCTCTCCTTCGAGCACATGCATGCATAAGCTCTGTTGTAATTTAATCATTTGTTTATTACGTGTTGGCATGTTGCCTAACTCTCACGTGCTATGCTTCAGGTTATGGTGGCTTTGGTACTGGTGCAGGATTACCTGGTGGCAAAGGAGGAGCTGGCTCTAAGCCAGGCTACCCCACTGGCACTGGTGTGTAATAAGCATAAAGAGTGCATGGTTTTGCAATGATGCACTGCTACATTTAGCACTGGCTGCAGATTCATTTTCAACACATATTCCAGCAATACATGAAGCTAAAAATGCATGGTTACTAGCTGATCTGCCCTCTGTGTATCTAGGTATGGGGACCTTAGGTGTCTCAGCTGCACAGGCCAAAGCTGCTAAGTACGGTAATGTTTCACTTTCATGTCAAAGGTTGATACCACTGCATTGTCACATTTCCACTTTAGTAAAAAGCAAACCAGATGGTGGTAGCAAATCACTGAAGCAAATGTAATGCTTGAGCTGTTCATACTTGGTGGTAATGCTTTCTCTGTCTGAACAGTGTCGTCTCATTGTAATATGGTCTTTCTATAACTCACTGGTTATACTGTAGTATGTTCAGGTTAAGTGTCATACTTTCTTCTAGGCCCTGGAGTGGGGGTTGGAGCTGGCTTAGGTGGTGTTGGAGGTATTCCTGGAGCCGGCTTAGGTGGTGTTGGAGGTATTCCTGGAGCCGGCTTAGGTGGTGTTGGAGGTGTTCCTGGAGCCGGCTTAGGTGGTGTTGGAGGTGTTCCTGGAGCCGGCTTAGGTGGTGTTGGAGGTATTCCTGGAGCCGGCTTTGGTGGTGTTGGAGGTGTACCAGGAGCTGGTGGATTTTACCCAGGTGTTGGAGGTAAAAAATGAGCATGGAGACATATGCTCACTCTTAAATGACAAAGGAGAACCTTACATTGCATTGCTCTGAAAAAGTTACATTGGGAGCAGTGTCAGTTCAGCTAAATGCTCTTGGTTACTGATCAGAAGGTCAATACCCAACAACACCAAACTGCAATTGTTGGGCCCTTGAGCAAAGCAATTAACTCTGTCTGCTCTAGTGGCACCATTATCATGCCTGACCCATAACTATGACCATAACTTCCTGGGATAATCTTAGAACGAATTTAACGGAATTGTGATGTATATATAACAAATAAATGTTTATTCTTTTATTTGATCAGGTATAGGTGGTCTTTCACCAGCTCAAGCCAAAGCTGCTAAATATGGTAAGTTATACTTATAAAGTGAATAATGTTAATGTATGGCTCAAAGTATTGTAGTTTCTGATGCTCATCTTATGGATTTATTAGGTGCTAGTGCTGGATTAGGTGGAGTTGGAACTGGTGCTGGTTTAGGTGGAGCTGGACTTGGTGCTGGTTTAGGTGTTGGTGGTGTTGGTGGTATAGGACCTGGAGGAGTTTACCCTGGAACAGGAGGTAAGAAGTAGAATCTTCTCATTCTGTTCTCGAGTACCACTATCTTACCATTTTTGTACCACTCAAGCTCTAACACACTTACTTAATTTTGATTAAAGATGAAAGAAACCAATCCAGCTATTTCGTTTTTGATTTTTCATTCAGTAGGTACAGGAGGACTTACTGCTGCTCAGGCTAAAGCTGCTAAATATGGTAATCATTACTTGTTCTTTCATGTTACATCTATGAAACTCCATCCTCTCAGGTAGAAAAATAGTATTCCAAGCTACTTCTGGAATAACATTTTTTAACATGGGTTGTGCTGCACTGTTCCCCACTTCATGGATAAATCTCATGGCTATAAGTGCACATTTTCAGATAGAATTCAAAGCTGTGTCTTCCTAAGTAGAATAACTAAATAGTGATGACACCAAGTGTACAGTCACTGTTTAGCACATAATCCACAGAAATGTCACCTGCAGAGTGACCTAGCTGCCTAACCTTAGCTAGCTAGCTAAAATACATATAAGGATAGTTGAAGGGAAAAAGGCTGCTCTGCTGTAAGGGCTTTCCCTGAGGTTCTCTGGAGCTGATGGATGGAGCTATCCCACTAAATATAAGTAGAGAACAATATTATAATGGCTGTTTTTTTAATACAATGTTTTGTTACCCAGTCTGTTTACCCCATGCATGAACTGCAAAGTTTTAGCATGCTAAGTAATACCAACACCAGAGGTTACAAAGACACAGATCAGGTGAGCAGAGGGCTCGAAACACTGACTTTGAAATACAAAACCTATCAAGTCATGGTGTAGCTGGACTTCTTTCAAGTTGGGCCATGATAACCATTTTTGTATCAGAGCTATGCATACAAATTTCTGGTCAATTCAGAGTCAACATCCCTGAAACAATTGATTGTGAATTAATTTTGCAAGATTACAGTTGTGATCCACAGCAGTTCAGGAACCTCATATTATAGAGAATTTTCCCCCTTAGTAAGTAATCAGGTTAATTCCTTTTTTAAAATTCCAACATATTCTAGATTTAAACAACCATAAAATAATAATACTAGAAATGAATCACACCTGCTATATATATATATATGCAATTTATTAGGCTACTATTTACTTATCTGTTCTATTTCCTATGTACAGGTGCAGGAGGAGGCTTTGTACCAGGAGCTGGAGGACTTCCCCTTGGTAAATAATCAGGCTTATTTATCTTTTTAAAAAATTCTACATAGTCTAGCTTTAAACAACCTTAAAATGATAATACTACAAAAGAATAACACCTGCTACTGCTATATATACATATTATTATACAAAAACTAATATTAATTTATTGGGCTGCTAATTAATTATCTATTGTTCTTCCCATATGCAGGTACAGGAGGAGGCTTTGTACCAGGAGCTGGAGGACTTCCCCTTGGTAAATAATCAGACTTATTCATCTTTAAAAAAATCCTACGTAGTCTAGATTTAAACCATAAAATGATAATACTACAAATGAATCACACCTGCTATATTTATACAATTTATTAGACTACGATTTACATATCTTTTCTAATTCCCATGTACAGGTACAGGAGGAGGCTTTGTACCAGGAGCTGGAGGACTTCCCCTTGGTAAATAATCAGGCTTATTCATCTTTTTAAAAAATCTTAGGTAGTCTAGCTTTAAACAACCATAAAATGATAATACTACAAAAGAATAACACCTGCTACTGCTATACATACATATTATTATACCAATACTAATATTGATTTATTGGGCTGCTAATTAATTATCTTTTCTTCTTCCCATATGCAGGTACAGGAGGAGGCTTTGTACCAGGAGCTGGAGGACTTCCTCTTGGTAAATAATCAGGCTTATTCATCTTTTTAAAAGATCCTACATAGTCTAGCTTTAAACAACCTTAAAATGAATACTACAAAAGAATCACACCTGCTACTGCTATATATATACATATTATTATATTATACCAATACTAATATTAATTTATTGGGCTACTAATTAATTATCTTTTCTTCTTCCCATATGCAGGTACAGGAGGAGGCTTTGTACCAGGAGCTGGAGCAGGTGAGAGAGAGAGAGAGAGAGAGAGAGAGAGAGAGAGTTTCACGCAAAGGGTTGAGATGTGTTAGATCATGTTATGAGCTCTGGATACAGGTGGTTTCATGTGGCCACTGCTAATGTAAGGCTAGGGAGTTTCTTGTAGTGGACACTGCATGCCCTCTAGTGGCCACACAAAAGACAGAGTAAATGATGAGGAGAGACAAAGAGAAAAAGTGACGAAGAGAGTCAGAGAGACAAAAACAAAGTTGTTAAACTGGGCTCCACTATGTAAGTTTTGTTGATACATTGTTTACCAATCTTTGACATTTACTTTCTAAGATTGACTGAATGATTAGCTCATTACCAAGTCAGAATGAAGTATAAAGAATGTTATAACAGGAAAAAAATTAATGTGTGCAACGCTTGGGAAGAAAAAGGGAAACACATCACAGTGTATTAATGTCCGATTTTTCCACTTACAGGAGGTCTTACCCCTGCCCAGGCCAAAGCAGCTAAATATGGTAATCCATCATGCTTTAGGCAACAAAAACATGATCAAAGTTACCTGAATCAGAAAACATACGTTGTACTACAGAGCATGTGCCTGCAATCTTTTTCCAAAAGCGTAGTGTGACTGCAGACTTTCGTTCCAACCTTGCAGGAGCCATACTTGATTTCACTGTTTAATCACGTCACCTAAATCTTAAATTAACTATTACGTATGCCTCCAATTTGGCTGTAATGAAAGCTCACAACAGCCTTTCGTGGATAAGATTGAAGACCCCTGCTGTAGAGTATTCATGGGAATATAGTACAACAAAAATGTTGTTTGGAAGTTGTCTATAATATAATGTTAACAAAAGAAGCATACTACACATAAGTAGATTCATATTGTATAGAATGAGTATTGAGTACAGTACTGGAAATTTTTTAGTAGATATAATTTTGTTTTTTATTAGATTTTTAAAAAATATATTATTTCATGAATTCTTTTAATGAGCTAATGCTGGTTTAGGTGGCTTGGGTGGTGGTGGTGGTGTACCAGGTGCTGGAGGAATCTTCCCTGGAACAGGTGAGAGAGAGAGCAAGCAGGCAGACTGTTGCAAATGTAGTGGCAGAGTGCAGTTGTAGAAGCTGGATGCAAACATTTAAAAAAAAAACATCTTCAAGAAAGGAGAAATCTACAAAGCAATGAGACACTCACAAAAGGACAAAAAATAATACAGCTGGAACAACAGAACAGCTACAGCCCCCTCCAAAAGTATTGGAACAGTGAGATGATATTTTTTTTATTCTGTTTACCGCCACAATAGAGTTGAAAACAAGTCATCAAGATGTGATTGAAGTGTAGACTTTCAGCATTAATTCAAGGGGTTTAACAAATATATTTCATTAACTGTTTAGGAATTACAGCCAATTTTGCACAGTCCCTCCATTTCACAGGCTCAAAAGTAATGGAACAAACTAACATAACTTTAAATATAAGCATCATTTTTATTATTTGGATGAAACTCAATCACTGCCTAAGGTCTGGAGCCCATGGACATCACCAAATGTTGAGTGACATCCTTTGTGATGCTTTGCCAGGCCTTTATTGCAGCTGCCTTCAGTTGCTGGTGGTTTATGGGTCTTTGTGCCTTCAGTTTTGTCTTCAGTATTTGAAAAGCATGCTCAGTTTGGTTGACCGACTCAGTCATTTAATAACATTTTATTTCATTGCCTTAAGAAGCTTTTGGGTAGCTTCCATGGTATGTTTTGGGTCATTATCCATCTGTACTGTGAAAGTGCTATCCTATCAGTTTTGCAGCATTTGACTGAATCTGAGCAGAAAGTATAGCTCTGTACACTTCAGAATGTATCCTGCTACTTCCATCAGCAGTTACATCATCAATAAACACCAGTGAACTAGTTCAATTGGCAGTCACACATGCCCATGTAAACCATGTTTGTCAAGTGATGTGATATGCTTTGGATCATGAGCCCTTGCTTTTCTTCTCCATACTATTCTCTTCCCATCATTCTGGTATGAGTTAATCCTGCTTTCATCTGTCCAAAGAATCTTGTTCCAGAACTGGGCAAAGAAATGGAGGAAAAATAACATGTTCTGTTATAGAAAAATAACAAATGACAAGTTGGTCTGAGGCAATACCGCCAAAAAACTGAATATTTTCCAATAATAGCATGTACCATTATCTTATGGTATATCCACAAACCAAGTTAAAGTTGTATGCGAAGGTTTGGGCACACCTGGCCAAGATACGTAGATTATTAATTTTTGAAGTGAAAAGGAGTAAACGCAATCTTTTCAGCAAAATATTTATTTTCACTTTATGTTGATGAACTTCGTTGATGAAAAAATAGAAATTGTTGGAAAAGTTTGGATGCTCTTCCAGAATCTGAGACTGGCTTCTACAAGAGGACAATAATCCAAAACATATCTCAAAATCTGCGATGAACTACTGAAGCTTTTTTTATGGCCCTCACAGTCCTGTGACTTGGACATGTAGATAGTTTTCAAACAAGATGTCCATGCAAGACAGACCATGAATATCTCAGAACTAGAAGCGTTCTGCTAGGAGAAGTGGGTGAAACTTCATTACACATGAATAGAAAGACTCCTAGATGGCCAAAAAAAGTGATAACTGCCAAAGGTGGTGTACTAAGTACTAAATAAGTATCTACAGCAATTATTTGTTGCATGTGCAATAAGTTTTGCACATGCCAAAATTACTGTGAATTAATATTTGCAGAAAAACTGTTAGTTTGATAGGATAAGATAGTTTGCTACAGAGGTTGTGTTTACTTTTTCCATTTCATAAATCAACAAAGTATGTAATTTGGGTTGGGTGCCCAAACTTTTGCATGCAACTGTAGTTCCTGTTAATCACTTACATTATAGCACTTATGAACTGGTGCTCTGTCACCAGCCTCTCAGAACTGAGCATTTAACAATGCTATGGTATAAATCTGATTATAAACATACTTTAAGTGATTTTTGATTAATTTCCCTCCTAAGGACTTGGTGGTGCTGGTGTACCAGGAACTGGAGGAGTTTATCCTGGAACAGGAGGTGTGTGCAAAAGTGAAGGAAATTAAACTAACAATAGTATGGGTGCAAATTCATACGGCATAAATTTTACAAAATCAGTCTCATAAAGCATAATCAAACTACGTTTTATGCTCCTGCATGCAATTGTCTAGTTAGAAAAATTTGTTGTTTCCATAGCCTCATTTATATTTTTGAGCCCGAGAAAATGCCCTCTGTCATTCTACAGGTCTCTCACCTGCTCAAGCAAAAGCAGCAGCTAAATATGGTAATGACATCAGCACTCAAATAACATTTTTCCTTGAAATGCTTTGAACTTTTTTTGTTTAACTTTTTTTTTACACTAAGTAGTCAATTCAGAAGTGTTGCTTTGCTCTCAGGTGCTGGAGTTGGTACTAGAGTGGGTGGTCTCGGTGGAGTACCAGGATTAGGAGGCCAAGGTGGTAAGAGTTGAATTGTAATATGTATCATATAATATACACTACCAGTCAAAAGTTTGGACACACCTACTCTTTTTCATAGGTTTTTCTTTTTTTTTTTTCGCTTTCTACGTTGTAAAACATTACTGAATACATCAAAACTATGAAGCAACACGTATGGCATATACTGAATTATGTGG
>JAQQZR010000018.1:5972054-5988027 GCA_030068235.1 Notoglanidium macrostoma | reverse complement strand
ATTATCCAGTCTCTTTTAAAGTCATAAAAATAAAGAAAAAAATTGAATTAGAAGGTGTCCAAACTTTTGACTGGTAGTGTATAACATGAGAAATAACTATAACTTTTTAATGTTCTGATATCTGTGACCACCTAAGTTAATAATTATTATTCTATATTTCTCATTAGCTGGATACGCCGCTGCAAAAGCTGCAAAATATGGTAATTACCATGTATTTACCATATAGCCTTATCAGCAAATATTTGACAAATATCCAACTATTGGGCAAAATTGGTTTTGCAGGTGCATAGACCCAAACCAAGACAAACTGTCATAATTACCAGCTGGACAGTATATATAAACTAGGGGTGCAACACAAAAGCACTATTTGTATCAGTTCAGTGTTCCACATGTCTGTATCTGTATCTGTATTTGGATTTAACCCTGAAGTAGACATTATGTAAACAGGAAGGGATTTATTAATGTGCTTTCAATTCCTAGCTGTACCTGTTTATAAGACATTAGTAATTCATTCAGAATACTGCATTTGTGTTTAGTTACATTTTTCATGTGGTGTTCTAAACCAAATTAACCAAACCTTTGTTGTTACCCTCTTGTGTCAAAGCTTATTTTGTTATAAGGTAAAACACTATTTGCATTGACAGGTGTGCCAGGAGGTGTGCCAGGAGGTGTTCCAGGAGGTGTACCAGGAGGTGTTCCAGGTGGTGTTCCAGGAGGTGTTCCAGGTCTTTTTCCAGGAGGTGTTCCAGGAGGTGTTCCAGGTGGTGTTCCAAGAGATACATTTTATTTTATAGTTTGTTCAAAATAAGTAAGAAATACAAACATATTAAACAAAGGTATGCATTAATAAAAGGAGGCCATCTCAGAATAGGTGTAGTAAATCCACAGTAATTAAACAAAGGCTTTGTTTTACTTTGTGTTGTTTAGGCTATCCTGCTGGTGCTAAAGCACTGAAATATGGTATGTACATTTGGTTATGTCTAGAACATATAACTTTAAAACTTAACATTTTAAGGTGTTGTTACACTTTTTTGTCAAAGCTTATTGTTTGGGGTTTTTTTTCATTTAAAGGTGTTCCAGGTGGTGTGCCAGGAGGTGTGCCAGGTGGTGTACCAGGAGGTGTTCCAGGAGGTGTTCCAGGTCTTTTTCCAGGAGGTGTTCCAGGAGGTGTTCCAGGTGGTGTTCCAAGAGATACATTTTATTTTATAGTTTGTTCAAAATAAGTAAGAAATACAAACATATTAACAAAGTTATGCATTAATAAAAGGAGGCCATCTCAGAATAGGTGTAGTAAATCCACAGTAATAAAACAAAGGCTTTGTTTTACTTTGTGTTGTTTAGGATATCCTGCTGGTGCTAAAGCACAGAAATATGGTATGTACATTTGGTTACGTTTATAACATATAACTTTAAAACTTTAAATTTTAAGGTGTTGCTACACTTTTGTGTCAAAGCTTATTGTTTGGGTTCTTTTTTTTTCATTTAAGGTGTGCCAGGTGGTGTACCAGGTGGTGTACCAGGTGGTGTACCAGGAGGTGTACCAGGAGGTGTTCCAGGAGGTGTTCCAGGAGGTGTTCCAGGTGGTGTTCCAAGAGATACATTTTATTTTATAGTTCATTCAAAATAAGTAAGAAATACAAACATATTAACAAAGTTATGCATTAATAAAAGGAGGCCATCTCAGAATAGGTGTAGTAAATCCACAGTAATAAAACAAAGGCTTTGTTTTACTTTGTGTTGTTTAGGATATCCTGCTGGTGCTAAAGCACTGAAATATGGTATGTACATTTGGTTACGTCTAGAACATATAACTTTAAAACTTAAAATTTTAAGGTGTTGTTACACTTTTGTGTTACCTCCTCAACCTCATTAACATGTCTTCCAATGAGGAAGCAGAGCCTGTGGACTCGGAGGTGGGCTCCTCCATCTCTGGGACCGAGGTGGTCAAAAAACTCCTCGGTGGCAGGGCCCCGGGGGTGGATGAGATACGCCCTGAGTTCCTAAAGGCTCTAGATGTTGTGGGACTGTCTTGGTTGACACGCTTCTGCAACATCATATGGACATCAGGGACAGTGCCTCTGGATTGACCGGGGACCGGGGGGTGTGGTCCAACTACAGAGGGATCACACTCCTCAGCCTCCCTGGAAAAGTCTATTCGGGGGTCCTGGAGAGGAGGGTTCGTCAGATAGTCGAATCTCGGATTCAGGAGGAACAGTGTGGTTTTCGCCCTGGTCGTGGAACAGTGGACCAGCTCTATACCCTTAGCATGGTCCTGGAGGGTGGTTTTGTTTTGTGGACCTGGAAAAGGCGTTCGACCGTGTCCCTTGGAGAACCCTTTGGGGGGTACTCCGAAAGTATGGGGTACCAGACTCCCTGATAAGGGCTGTCCTGTCCCTATATGACCGGTGTCAGAGCTTGGTCCACATTGCCGGCAGTAAGTCGAACTCGTTTCCAGTGAGAGTTGGAGTCTGTCAGGGCTGCCCTTTGTCACCGATTCTGTTCATAATTTTCATGGACAGAATTTCTAGGCGCAGCCAGGGCGTTGACGGGGTCCGGTTTGGTGGACTCAGGATTGGATCACTGCTTTTTGCAGATGATGTTGTCCTGTTTGCTTCAACTGGTCGTGACCTTCAGCTCTCTCTGGATCGGTTCGCAGCCGAGTGTGAAGCGGGTGGGATGGGAATCAGCACCTCCAAATCCGAGACCATGGTCCTCAGCTGGAAAAGGGTGGAGTGCCCTATCAGAGTTGGGGGTGAGATCCTGCCCCAAGTGTAGGAGTTTAAGCATCTCAGGGTCTTTTTCACGAGTGAGGGAAGAAGGGAGCGTGAGATCGACAAGCGGATTGGTGCGGCATCTGCATCGGTCTGTTGTGGTGAAAAAAGAGCTGAGCCATAAGGCAAAGCTCTCAATTTACCAGTCGATCTTTGTTCCTACCCTCACCTATGGTCATGAGCTATGGGTAGTGACCGAAAGAACGAGATTGCGAATACAAGCAGCTGAAATGAGTTTCCTACGCAGGGTGTCTGGGCTTTCCCGTGAAGATAGGGTGAGAAGCTCAGTCAGAGTAGAGCCACTGCTCCTCCGCATCGAGAGGAGTTAGATGAGGTGGCTAGGGCATCTGATTAGGATACCTCTTGGATGCCTCCCTGGTGAGGTGTTCCGGGCACATCTAACCGGGAGGAGGCCCCTGGGAAGACCCAGGACATGCTGGAGGGACCAAGTCTCACGGCTGGCATGGGAACGCCTTGGGATTCCCCCGGAAGAGCTAGAAGAAGTGACCGGGAAGAGGGAAGTCTGGGTCTCTTTGCTTAAGCTGCTGCCCCCACGACCCGATCTCGGATAAGCGGAAGAGAATGGATGGATGGATGGATGGATGTTACACTTTTGTGTCAAAGCTTATTGTTCGGGTTTTTTTTTTTTTTTTTTTCATTTAAAGGTGTGCCAGGTGGTGTACCAGGTGGTGTACCAGGAGGTGTGCCAGGTGGTGTACCAGGAGGTGTGCCAGGTGGTGTACCAGGACGTGTACCAGGAGGTGTGCCAGGAGGTGTGCCTGGAGGTATATTTTATATTATAGTTATATGTTAACATAAATTAAAACACAGTTATATCTCAATAAAGGAGGATATCTCCCAGTAGTTATAGTCACCTCACTGTAATAAAACAAAGGCTTTGTATTATTGTGTTTTCTTTAGGATATCCTGCTGGTGCTAAAGCACTGAAATATGGTATGTACATTCACTCAGAGGTAACAAAGCTTCAAATTATAACAGTTTTGTTATTTATACAGTCTGAATGGCAGTTCACCACCAAACATGACCTTGAAGATGGGGCTAGGCTTAATCTCTCTGAAAATTATGCAAAAGTGATGATGTCTTGATGATCTTGTATTCCTCAGGTCTTGGTGCTCTTGGTTATGGAGTCCCCGGTGGATTGACAATACCTGGAGGTAAACACAATGATCTTTCATGTTCAGTATGTTTATAACAATATGAAAATAAATTATTAGTGTCAAAGTACACTCTTAGAACATTCTTAGTTAAATCTGGCCCTCTAAAAACGATCTTCAGTTTGTCCTTCTGGTGTATGCAGAACCCTACTTCAAAGAAGGTTGGAGGTTGTGTTTTTTTTTTGTTTTGTTTTTTTATCAGATTTCTGATTACGGATAAAATATTTTCATTTAAGGTCAGTAAAAAGTTTGCACAATTTCACAGTTTAAAAAGTGATCCCATGTGCTGCAGCTGCCATGTACAAACAGCTTAGAAAACCACATTCAGTCAGGTAGTAATTGAACATCTCAAAGCTCTTGATTGCTTTTTAACCACATGTCACACTGTAAACATGATGATCTGGACTTAGATAAATACACTACAAGGCCAAAGGTTTGTGGACACCTGACCATCACAGTCATGTTACATTACATTCCAGATTTAGTTTCCCTTTGCTGTTATAATAACCTCCACTCCTCTGGGAAGGCTTTCGAGTAGATTATGGAGGATAGCTTTGTGGATTTGAACTCATTCAGAAACAATACCATTAGTGAGGTCAGGCACTGATGTTGTGCAAAGTGGCCTGGGGTGAAGTTGATGTTCCAGTTCAATGAAAAGGTGTTCAGTGGGGTTGAGGTCAAGTCTCTGTCCAGGCCACTTGGGTGTTTCCGAACCAACCTTAGTAAACTATGTCTTTATAACAGGCTTTGACAGTGTCATGCTGGAAAATGTTTGGGTCCCTTAGTTCCAGTAAAGGGAAATTGTAATCCTATACAATTGCATACTTTCAATGTTGTGGCAACAGTTTGAGGAAGAACAATATATGAGTGTGATGGTCAAGTGTCAACAAACCATTGAGGGTATTTGAATCTGTAGATCTCATTCAGGTTTCTTGGTGGAGGAAACAGAATGCATGGAACCAAAACTGTTTATAATAGGTAAGATCACATAGAGAAAAGTCAGCTAAGCTTCACCTCTCTGTGAGCAGAGTATCAGTCTACTTCTAAAACTGAAATTTATTTTGAGGAGATTTAACTTTCCACTTACATGATCCAATAATTATTGGAAAATTTGCTAGATAAACTAATGCATGCATTGTTTACATTGGTGAATTGAACTAATTAAAGGTACTAGCTTACCCTTCTCAGAATACTTTGCACCAAGCAAGTCGCCATTTTCAAAGGTAGCAAAATTCCAAAACAACCCACAGAAATCCGGAGACATCCTAGGCCATAGATCTTAAAGAAGAAAAGATAAAGCATATTTTGTTCAAAGCTTCCACATATGGCACATGAATAAAGAAAAAGTTCAAAATGGGTTTCAAAGGAATCACTAATAGTGAATTTGCCAAGGTTTTGCTGCACAGAAAGCTAGCAGGTGCCAGTCACATGCTTTCAAAACAAAAACAACACATTGGATTCTGGGAATTTCTCTTTGTATCTTTAATATTAATCATATACCTGAAATGGTGAATGTAATGTAAATTAACATTGGCCTTTAAACACCAATCCTTTAATCCCCTAAAGCTCTGAAGTCTGAACAGTAACGTATAAAAAAGTGTAATTACAGAACATAACCTTATTTGATGCTTACATTTGGGTCTGTCTGGTTGTGTCAGGAAGGGCTGGTACGGCGCAAGGAGTTGTTGGAGGAACAGGTGGAATCCCAGGAACATCCACAGGAGCTGGAAGTAATTAATTTGAAAGTATATTCAAATGTTAGGGTGGCATGGTGGTGCAATTGGTTAGCACTGTCGCCCCACAGCAAGAAGGTCCTGGTTCGATCCCCGGGTCACCCAGGGTGCCTTTCTGTGCGGAGTTTGCATGTTCTCACCGTGTGTGGGTTTCCTCCCACAGTCCAAATACATGCAGATTAGGTCAACTGGCTACTCTAAATTGGCCATAGGTGTGAATGCGAGCATGTGTGGATGTTTGTCTGTGTTGGCCCTGTGGTGGACTGGCGATCTGCCCAGGGTGTACCCCGCCTCTCGCCCGAAGATGCTGGGATTGGCTCCAGCTTCCCCACGACCCAGATGGATAAAGCGGTATAGATAATGGATGGGATGGATGGATTCAAATGTTAAGAAATTGTCCATTACTATGAAGTCAAAGTCACTGGACCTTTTTCTTTCAAGATTTAAAAAAAAATGCATTACTTCTTGTGTATCATTGTAGAAACGTTTAAGTCTCTTGCAGCTCATTTTAAAATGTCTGAAACATACCAGTACTCTGAAATTGATTTTTGGATGTTGAAAAGTCCAGAAGATACTACAAGCCTAAGTTGCTTTAATTTATTTCTATTTAGACAATCACTGATGAAAGGAACTAAATGAAATGATCATGACATCCAATTCACCAGGGAAAATACATACATGATTTGATATTAACAAAAGTGAAGTGATTAAAAATAATACTAATAACATCACCTTATACTTTTACAGCATATCCTGGTGGAGTTAAGCCTCCTAAATATGGTAAGATTTACTATAATTTTTCCAATTAATATTCTTATAATCTTACAATCCATAATAATTGACAAAGTAAAGAATGAGACATATTGGAAAACTAAAATTAGTAATCATAGCTATCAAAGCTAAAACCTGGAAACCTCTCCAGGTGTTGGAGGTACAGGGACTTTAACAGGAACAGGAGGAGTACCATTGCCAGGAACAGGGACTGGATTCGGAACTGGAGGTAAATGATGAGTCTGTCCCTTAAGAAATGTAATTCGGTCCATAAGATAAAGATGTCATTAATAACTCAGATTCCATGTGGCCATTACTGTTTACATCCACTAATATTACAAATATTCTTAATCGCATCTTAATTATGACAGCTGATATAATATTTGATGTTATGCTAATTTGTACTTGGCATTCTCAAGATACCACAAGTCCAGATGCTTTATTTATTTATTTCTACTCTGTATTTCAAACACTTGAACTAGAAACCTTCAGAGATGACCTTAACTAAATGAATCATTCATGCCATTAAATTAACAAGGAAAACGCCTCATACTACATAATTAAAACAATTAGTTGAGTTAATTAAAGCACTAATATTGCCTTTTGTTTTTTACAGTATATCCTGGTGGAGTTAAGCCTCCTAAATATGGTAAAATTTACTAGCATTTTTACATAACCCAAAGTAGGGAATAAGACATATTGGACAAAATTATTAACTGTCCTTTACATATTAAATCTAAAAACAGTGCTCTCTTGTGGCTACAGGGACTGCACTAGGAACAGGAGTAGCACCTTTGCCTGGAACTGGGACTGGAGGAGTACCATTGCCTGAAACTGGAGGTAAATGAGAATTTCAAACAAATGTGATTTTGTTATTGCTACTTCCTACCCATTAGCTAGTTCTAATTCTTCATCCAAGAATCCAGCCAACACCTTTAAATTGGGACATATTATGAAAAATTTACTTTTTCACTGCTAGAGTACATAGATTTGAGAATACCTACTATCCCACAAACTCTGAAATAAGACAACTCAGATTTGACTCCACTTTTTTATGTCAGCAGGGGAGCTCATTAGAATTATAGCTGAGTATCTCCACTCATGGCTTGAGAAGCAGGGGAAAACTCATAAATATTCATGAGGAACGTGCTACCTGATTGGCCAGTGGAAGAGGGGGGGTGGGGTGAGCAGTGGATCATTATCATTTAAAATCAACCATTGAGTTGTCATGAAATATATTTCATAAAACATGTAATAAAGCATATGCAAAATAGATAGCAAAAATGAACAAAAGTATCTATTGATCAATAAATGAACATATGATGTCAGACATCATGATAGCTTTCATGACAGTTGATGTGACATGTCACTGTGACATACCTGCTCATAGCTTTGTATGACATAGTTATGTCCCTTTTATGACACAGTGTTCAAGTAAATGTTACCAAATTTATATGTACATCCAGTCAGTCCCAACCAGTTCACAGTTTACCTATTCTTTTTTTATTCTTTCTAAAAAAGAGTCTTTTTTATTAATGAATCACTGCATTGACTTGAGCATAAGAGTGATTGAAGTGCATTTTACTATTTTCAGGATATCCTAGTGGAGGCAAACCTCCTAAACCTGGTACGACAGTGCATACACCCTGTCACCACACCCAGCTTGTAACTAAACACTGTAGCTCAAAAACGTCACCATGTCATACCCATTGTTATGCAACAAAATGATTTTGTGAAAGCCATATTTTTAAAGTTTTGTACTCTCACAGTTGTACCAAGCACTGGCATTACTGGAGCAGGTATTCCGGCACCCGCAGCAACACCTGGTGTGGGTATTTTGCCTGATGGAACTATACCCTTTGTACCTGATGGCACGGGTTTGCCTGTGAAACCAGGTATATAAAATACATTTGCCTCAACTAAGTGAACAGTCACCAGCCAGCATTGTTGTTCTGTCATTGACTATATCTATTCCTTTTGTAAAGGTAAGGGCCCAACTCTGCCCCCTGGTGGAACTATTGGTCCAGGTAAGGTCCTTAATACTTTGTAATGGTCCAGAATTCTGTTTTTACCCTCGATGTTCTGACAGAATGGCGTCTGAATATCTGACATTTCTGAATTCGTATTGTAGTCTCTTCGATCTCCTAAACTTCAAATAGAAGATCCAAAACTAGTATACACTGTGCAGTTCTGTATGATCTAGTAATGTTTGGTTTTATAAGCTTATTTCTGGCCTTTCCTTACTAAGCAATCTTTTAATACTATTAAATAACTAATAAATGTTAATAAAGTAAAATATATTTTGAGGCTATTGAGACCACATTATGATTGTATATGTTTTTCAATAAGTTTATTTTTTTATGTATTCTCTAAGATATAAAATCCAAGATATTTCACTTTGAAATTTCATTGTAAAATATTTAACAATTATAAAATGCATTAGCACATACAATACCAACACATCTTACAAGCCTGCTAGCTGACCTTCAGTAGCCACTTACACTGGAAACTTCAGTTTATTAAGCACTGCATGTAAGTAGCTAATGCCAGTAATATTTAATGCTAAAGTTATCTGATTTTAGCCACAACATATGCTTTCTGCTGCACTGACAACTTTCTAATGTGCCAAAATGTGTATACACTTGTAAAACCACTTACAACAGTAAGCCTGTTTTGTACGCTACTTGAATGGAGAATATGTAGAATACATCTGATACTGAGTTCATCCTGGATGGTGAATGGCTGGCAGATACAGAACCTTGTACATCCAAGTTCTGTGTTATATGTGAGTTAAAAATTAAGAAGAATAAAGACGAATAACACATACCCTAGTGATTAATTTTGAACAAAACACCAGAGAGAACCTTAAATAGTACGTAGACTGTTCTTCTGACTAATACAAAGACTGTTCTTCTTCAGGTTATCTAGACTGTTGCAAGTCAAGGATGCAAGTCATTGAGCATTTGTATTTGATAACAAATGATGAGTTCTTGTTAGTGGATTCAGACCCTAACACAGATCTACAGTTAAACATTGTGAAATGGTGCCTGTGGTCCAATTTTGTGCCTGAAGTTTCCCAGGTAAACGTACATAAAGTACAAAAGACCTAAGGATACAGTCCGAGTTATATAAGTATTGTGCCCTGGTAAGTAATGGTGCTTTTCCATAAATGTTCAGCTAGTTATCCTCTCAAGAGCAGCTGTTTAGACTTGGAGAGTACATAGACATCTGCATAAGCTACATGCATTGCTATCTGCAGCAGAAAATGATTGAGTCCTCTTCTTATCAGCGGTCTTTAAATGCTAGCTTGCTAAACCTTTGCTATTTTGCTATTTCTTCCCAACGAAATTAAGGCTAATATGACCCTTTGTAGCTGATTCAGCCTGAAACGCTACAATTTTATGGCATTGCCATTGGCTCCTGCCAATGCTGATTTTATCAACAGCTACGAAGCTGGTCACCTCTGTGCTGCATTTCTTTAAACTGCAAACGCTGAAGGTGGAACCTGTTGTTTCTTGGCAGGACCGACGGCTAGTGTTGAAACTGGCAAGGCCCCTAAGCCCAGTAAGATCGCCTATGTGGCATGAAACTTTGTGATAAATGTTCTGTATTTCCCTAGAAAAATAATCCTTCCATCCACACATTTCTGTTCCTGTATTCTATTTTCACTAACCATGCAGCTAACTCTGCTTGACGTGGACATGGCATGCTTTTAATTTATACTTTGGCAAACCTTTGGGTGACAGGACTGTACAGAAACATTTTGCGAGACTTGCCTAAGTGTCAGATTTACCAAAAAGAAATGTCTCACATTTAATAGAGAACAGCAAAAGGGGGAAATAATGCACAAGATTGTCAGTTCATTTATATTCTTGTAACTTCTGGAATGTCGTTATTTGATGCAAAATACATTATCATGTTTTTGTTCAAGTAGATCATCAGTTATTTCCCTCAGAAAATGTTCCTAGTTATTTCCCTCCTCTTGTATTGTCTACGTCCATGTGTGTACTAATGGCTTGTTTTCTGCTTTTTCTATGCAGGCACAGGAGAAATACCTCAAGGTATTCTTTTCATTCCAAAAAGAGTTCTTGTATTAGGATTTACATGTAAAAACCTTTCCAGGATTATGAAACATGGTTAGCTTGCTTCCTCAGTGTCATTAGATTGAAGATAGAACATTTGCTAGAAAGGTCTACATGGCATCTTGAATAGATTGAATAGAATAGAATAAAGTTATGTCAAAACAAATACCAGTATAAATCATGTACGCACTCTACACAGATACAGACAGTGGCATTGAGCTTTACCTGTCATCTGTGCATTTATAGATTCAAATGCACACTTTATTTGAGCCTGTACGGGTGCTATATATGCTCATATATAATGTGTATGTTTAATAGTGTTTGTACTTCATTTGGGCAGACTATTGGCTCTTGGGACAATAAAGAATCTAAACTAACAGAAACAGAATGAAAATTTTTTTTTCATAATTATCATTTAATCCTTTAGTTATACAGATTTTCATGAACTACTATATTTCTCACTGTCTTTAGCTTATAAGCATTTACTCTTTTTGTACACAAGAACACCATGGTATGGGATGGAAGTATCACTGGTATTGTCTATAGTCATATAAATATTTTTTTTTTTACGCATTTGTAGTTTATGTTTATGGATTAAATATAATACTTCTCAAATTCAGCACCGTTTTGTGTGTACAGTGGATTTTGGGAGCTTTTTAGGTGGTTTAGGTGATTAACTCTCTATATTGGCATTTGTCTATTGACTGTTTTATTCTTTTCATTTCTATTTATTTTCTTTATTGCGAATGAATGAGTTTCTTTTTCCTCAACAGTTGGAGTCCAGCCTGGTAAGTGCATCAACAGGATCAATATGCATGTTTCTGTCCACTAGAGGTCACTGTATTTTATTTTATTTTATTTTATATGATTTGATTGATTTGATTTTTACACTAAAATCATTTCTCAGGTGCGCTCGCTAAACCTCCAAAGACTGGTGGTGCAGGTAAGAGTCTTCCTTTTTCATAGTTTTCCACTATGAAAACTACCCATATGAACCCATACGTCCGTGACACTGTTGATTTCCACAGGTGCAATACCGTATGGTGGCTATGGTGAGTGTTCATTTTATACAATTTTTCAGGGTACACCAAGATTATATGACTGAATGATTTTAAGTGAATTTTCCCATTTACCCAGATTATCATGTTTGTAAAGTAAAAGTAAAAATACATATTAGGCTCTGCTCAATTATTAGAAATGCATTTGTTGTGTATGGAAGCAGAGGGAAAATAAGGACTTGTATATTCACCTTTTTGTTATCAAAACCCAGTCACTTTTATTTCACTTTCTAATTGCATATGGTCAAAAATAACCTACAAATGTCTGAGAAATTTTCTAAGCATTGCTTTATTATAGAAAAAAATTAAATGAGTCATTTTGACCCAAACAGGGCAAAATTGTTAAATGGAGTTTCCCCTTGCTCAGGTACTTATCATGGCATCGCTCCAGCAGGAACCGGAGTTCTCCCAGGAGCCAGACCAATTACAGCACCAGGTATAATAAGAAGCATGTTACTGTGTTTAAAAATGTATAAAGCCTGAAAGAGAAAGATCATTAAAGTGAGCTGTGTCCTGAACTGCATAAGTAAAATGGTAAAATTAAGGGTTTACCTTATCCACTGAGGTGCTAGTGCATAATTAGCAACCATTATGCTGTTTTATATCAGTGTATAAATATATACACAGGAAGCATACTGAAGCATATATCTTTGTGTGTACTGTTTTATCTGTTTAATCTGTTGGACTGGCCTTCTTTTTTTCGTTCTCATAAGTAAAGGCATCAAAATGATCAGAATTATTATCTGCTAACTAACTAGCTGGTTCAATTTCACTGAAGAAGTTGTGACAGCTAAACTGATGAATAAATAATGCAGTGTTGTCTTTGTGGTTGCAAAGTTTATGCATTGTACTGGGTCCAAAATGAGGAAAAATGATTCTATTATTATCATTTTGTAGAATCTAAAAAAACCCCGAACATGATAGGAAAATGTCCCTTACAACTGCCTAGATGTCTGTGTAAGGAAGATTGTGTTCAACAACACAAACAAACATGACAATTATCCAGGAAATGCCATCAGTGCTAGTTTTCTCCACAAGAACAGATTTTAGTTCCTTCCCAATACACTGACCTAATCATTATTACCTTGGTGATTGCTTTATGTAATTAGTTTTAATGGTTCTGTTTCAGGTGTGAGTTATCCTAGTGGTATTGGCCTTGGACCAGGTGGAGCTGGTGTTAGACCAGCCAAACCAGGTACATCATCTGCTCATTGAGTTTTGAAGACTATATTCAACCATGATTAAACTCCAGAATCAAATTTCCAGACATAATGTGTCACTTGAACTATTATATTGCATGCCGATCCTAGAAAACATTTTGCCAATGATGGTACCATCACTATGGTAATTCTGCACTAGATCTAGTTAGGGTTCTTTGTAGACTGTAAGCCAGAAGTTAAAATGAGAAGGAGGAAATGTCTCATAATAACTCCCTGTGGAAGGGCTTCACCGTTTGAAGCTTAGTTCCTAACGGTTTTTGCTAAATTAAGCCGCAGTTTACGTACACTCAGATCCTCAGTGGTGATAAGAGATCTCTGGTTAGGAAATGAATGCTTTTAGTGTGGAACCCTTACTGAAGCACTTTCTTCACTCTTTTTAAATCTGGTCCTGTGTCCTAATAGCCTTCTCTATTATCTCTTCAGGCTATGGCTCATTGGGCACAGGATATCAGCAAGGTGAGGAAAAAGAAAACATCTTTTCAGGAAACACTTGTCACTGGTGCATATACATCTTCACACAGGGCCATATACTGAGCTGGAAGGTCAATATATTAAATAAATATGTTGCTGATTGTTATGTTGCTAAGTTAGTCTGATTCAGTCCATTCAGGTTATTGAAATTACCTGCATGCAGTTCATGCCTAGACCATCCCCTGTTTGACCAAATACTTGCTCTTAGACAAAGGAACTTTTTTGGAAAAAATAGAAACCCGAACAGGTTGATGTTATTTTAAGAGTGAAGGACAGTGTGGTGTTGATCGCACTATGATATAGTGAAGATACAACTACAATTAAAGTAAAGCTTAACAAAATAATTTGTTAACTATGATTATTTACATTTGTTAACATTTGCAAACCACAAACCTCAGCATTAATACACCGATAGCAATAATCAGAAAGTTAACAGATGTATTTGTTGAGATTAACTAATATTTATTTCATCCATGAAGTCAGTAAAGTAAGTCTCCAGGTGTAAATATTGGACAATTGGTTTTCTGTAAGGAGACGGCCATTTAAGGTCAATGGAAGGAGACTCCAGTGTCAGTGCTTTGTATCAGTATGTTTTCCACCATGAGAGAGACTTCATGCCACTTTCAATTTCAAGCTAACATGGACAACTGTGCTTTTTGTCTTGTTAACTTTAAGAGAGAGACAAGAAAAGGCTGATGAGTGGATGACTGTTTATAACTGTCATAATATACATAAGTGATAGCAGGAACTAACTTGTTTTGCGGATGTTAAACAACTTGAAATGTAACTATAAATGGATAAACGATTTCCTGTTTTCACAATAAGCATATCTAACACCCACACTACAATAATCTCTTTCCTAGATTCCTTACACTCCATATGAACATGTTATATATTCTGATATGCTAAAAGTTTGTTACTTAGAGTTGAAATATACTCCATTTCATGTCCTCATATTTCATTCCCTCTAGAGCATGCAGATGCGGTGCTGCAGTATTTTGTTATATAAATCTGTCCTATTAACAGGTGCCGTTGCTCCAGGAACTTATG
This sequence comes from Notoglanidium macrostoma, assembly GCA_030068235.1. Taxonomy (NCBI): domain Eukaryota; kingdom Metazoa; phylum Chordata; class Actinopteri; order Siluriformes; family Auchenoglanididae; genus Notoglanidium; species Notoglanidium macrostoma. The sequence goes on along the minus strand of JAQQZR010000018.1, from coordinate 5,973,696 downwards.
GAGGCTATCCACAGGCTTATCCAGGTAAGAAAATCAACAATATTTTGTTTGTAATTTACAGATGTGACTCTGAAACTGTTACATTATATAGTAAGTCATAATACAGTGAATGAGTATTATTAGACACCATACTGCAATGCTGTTGAATTCTTGAATCTGATTGGTCAGAAGGTGTGGCTTAATTATCTGTAACAGCAACACTGGCAGTAGTTCTGGCTGCAAGGCAAATCACAGGTTTATATTAATGTACTGATTCTAATATGTTATTATTTATATAGTAATGAATGAATGGCAGGGTTTTGTAGGCACTCCACATAATCAAAGTCTAAAAATGAATAGATCAAAAAATTTATAATTGTTGATTGGGAGAACTGTTCCATAAAGAGATGTTTATTTAACATTTTTTGGACCAATTGTTTTCCAATTATTTTGTCTGAAGTGTTCAGAAAATTGAACAAAAGTTTTCTGGCTATGTAAAGTCTACAGGACTGTGCACTTTCCATTTTCTTGATAAAATCACAAGTTACATATTTTTGTCTTATCATCTTCAAGAGAAAGTGGGGGGAAAGGGAGGCTGCTGAGCGAATAGCTGTTTATATCAGTTATAAGAGAAAACTAGAGCTAACTGATGTTCCACAACAGTTAAAAAACTATAACTATAAAATAGTTGATGTGTTATTTATTAATAAATTAAACATCATTTTTCTTATGGTATAAGAGGAATAAAACACTTCAGGATGTGCCATATCTAGAACTGATTTGATTGAAGTGATTGGGTTTGTTATTTATTGTTCAATGACCCTTAGAATATAATTTTCTGGGAAGAGATAGAACTGCATGCCATAGATCAATGACAATACATGACATAGATCAAGCGCAGTGCGCTCATTCATAACCAAATTACAGGATGACTTTGAAAGCCTGGCTCATGGCAGGGTGACTTCATCTAGATGAACATTTGACCAAGCAGGCCATATGATGAATATTAGGTTCATGTCCGAGCTTGTTCCTGAAGGCAAAACTTTTCATAGAGGTTGGGAAAAGAGTGATCAATTGTTCAACTTACGCACTAATGTGTCCTTTAAACAGTGACCCAAAAGTGAGAACTTAAAGAAGCTTTTTCACACAATACTGCAGAAATGGTTATGCAATATTTTAGGCTTTTGGTATGTAATAAAGGGAACATTGTGGTTATGGAGATAAGGTACACACATCGCACAGTAGGGATGTAACTGAATACTTCATTCAGAATAAAGAGATAAGGTGTTCCAAACAGATACAAATAGGAGATGCAATATCTGTTTTTCCTTGGGGCGGAGAGGGGGGAGGGTGTCTAGTGTCACTGGTTTGCCTACTTACCTACTCATCTCCAAAATACATTCAAGATTTACCATATATCTATACAAACTGACTTGAAATTCACAAAAGAAACATGCTTTTAATTATAGAGATTCCACTCCATATAAGCCATGAAGATGTGTGCACAGAGCAGCATATCTATGCTAGAGTCTCCAAAAGAATGATGTATTTTAATTTGGGTATATTACCCACGGTAATATATATTACGGCACGGTGATGCGGTGGTTAGCACTGTCGCCTCACAGCAAGAAGGTGCTGGGTTCGATCCCCGGGTCACCCAGGG
>JAQQZR010000018.1:5957445-5969913 GCA_030068235.1 Notoglanidium macrostoma | reverse complement strand
TCTCACCCGAAGATGCTGGGATTGGCTCCAGCTTCCCCGCCACCCAGACGGATAAAGCGCTATAGATAATGGATGGAGGAAAAAGAAAATGTTACTGGAAAATCATCCAGACATTGTAATGAAATGCTGCTTAAAATATTCAACGAAGTAGCAGGGCTTTAGCACACTGAGCTGCAACACAACACTTGTCACTGCACTCGGGTGTTATGTTGACTCGAAATCAAATTTGACGAAAGAGGTCAATTTTTACCAATGAAGCCTATTGGAATGAGCGTTTAGAAATATTAATGACACCTGTAACCTCAATTTGTTTTCACTATTTGGAGTGAAAAATAAAATCCTGGGTCATTTTTACCTTTTTATGAATCCTCAAACAGTGGATGTAGTGATACAGAGTACTATATCCCAAATCCTATTCATGAATCCTTTCTAAGAACAAAAATTTTTTTCATAATACTGGCTTTTATGTGTCATCACATATCATGGTAGGTAGATATTCTTAGATATTCATGAGAGTTGCATGTGACAGTTCTCCTCTTTGGTGTACGTTTGAAACTGAGTGCATTTACCCTTGTTTCGGAGTAGGACTGGGACTGTGGCACTATTGCAACATGGCAGGTAATGACAGAAAGCCTGACATTGGCTCACTATTGTAGCACACAGAAAAAGAAAGAAACAGAGTGCAAGCTGTGCCCTGGTATCAAGTATAGCGTGATACCACCTAAAGGGTGTGTGATGTAATATTTTAACATATGAGCCTCTTTCCATAGCAAGTATATCCAATCATGCTGCTGGAGAACTATTCACATTCAGATAATAATCTATTTAGTTCTTAACAATAAAATTCAATTTTAAAAATATATGATTTTTTTTTTTGTATGATTTTGGCATATGTCCATGGAAATCGTTTTCAGTGACATGAGACATCCATTAGTTGTTAGCAATGTTAGCCTTGTGGCTAGGCAATGGAAAACAAGGAAATGACAGGCAGAAATCTCAGTCTCTGCTGATTGCTTAAATTTGGGTAAAATTGTATAGAGTTTATATTTTTTTGACCTGAAAATTCAACTGAACTCTCATGCAGAGGATTGTGTCTAAGAGCTGCAGGACAAATGATTGATTTACATACTTGTGGAATAGAGGTAGCCTCTCTGCTTCTTTTTCTTTCTTTTAGCAATGTTGGGCTTTCATATTTTTTTTTTAGGACGTGCCAAACACTTACCAGCAAGCAATATAGCAGTGACAAAATAAAACAACTAAAATTTTTGTGCTCCAGTATAAAAAGCAAAAATAAGTCCCAAATCTTTCTCAAATAAAATTGGCTCAATGTGTATTTGGCATACAAGTTAATACTTATTATTATATACGCCACAGCAAATGTATTTAGAAACAGAATTCCTGATCTCATTCCTTTCCACATGCAGCTATATTGGTGATCCTGGGACCCTTTTTTGTTTTTTATTCACATTTACTTTACATTTTCTATTATTTATCATGACCTTCACTCAAGCACTTACCTGCATGATGATGCTGAGGTTGGAAACATGTGCCTCACCCTATTAATAACTGAATAGCGTGGGAGTTTAGTAGATGTTTCCTATTTGCTATGTAAAATCATACCAGGCCCTGGTGCAAATATCATGCAAAATGAATTTTACACCATGACAGTCATCATTGCAGACTTTGAAACCTCACGCTGCTCTGGTACTATACAAGCAATTGTCTATTGTTCATGTGCTTTCTGACTCAGCAGTGAGCTTTTTGCCCTTCAGATAGATTCTTGCTCATTTCCATAAACAGAAACTGATCCTCCTGTACTTCCTAACTCTCTGCAGAGTTGATGTTGACTTTTAGTGTAGTGTAATACACTGCTTAGCACTAAGAACCTTAACAAGAGATTAAAAAACACTTCTCTGTCAGCTTATTTATAGGAATAGCTCCTTACATTTCCAGTAGCTTCGGTGGTAAATACATTTACTATCAACCGCAAAAGAAAAAAACAATCATGCTTATTCCAGTTAAAAGATTTTAAAACTGAAACGGATGTGACTTCTTTCCTGCTCACTCAGCTTCTTTGTGCCTGAGTGACCATGATCAAATTGTAATGGCATTATATATAAGATCATTTCAGTCCGTTCTACCTTTTGACATTTTATGAAATAAAAGTAATGGGAAGAAGCAGATTGACTGGACTATGACAGATGGGTTAGAATGCAATGCAATGGTTGGACTATTAAATAAAAGCACGTTTCACCAGTCTACATCTAGAACCATAGATGTTTACGTATAACACGGTTGGAGGAAAGCACTTTCTACCATCTTCCACATACATGAGCTAATGGCTAATGTCTACTGTGATTGACATGGGCGAGAGTGTATGCTAAATCCTTCCCACCCAGTAGCATGGTCAACCCTTTGACTATGCTGGTCATTTGAAATCTCGGTCAGTTGATTTGATATGTAGCCTCTAAAAACGTAGACCCAATTTTCAGGATTGTATTCTGCTTTCAGAGAAAAATTAGGTCGGATCAGTCCTTCTGATCTTAACACTGTCATATATTAAATATTGCTAATGTAATGTTTTATTCCCTACCAGTAGTATATTCAATATAGTACTGTTCCTTTGTGCTTTAGGAGGATATGCACCCGGGCTGACAGCTCAACAAGGTAAGTCGCATCTTACTTTGCTAGCAACGTGTTGTGTGTGTAGCGTTACAGTCAGTCAGAAGCATCTTAAGATATAATCAAATTAACCAAAAATTAAACAAAAATAATACAACTCCAAATATAGATATATAAGCTGGTTGAATTCAGTATGTACTGTAAAACCGAATTTGTAGCCGTCATTGAAATAAACAATATGCATTAAAAAAGCTATGGGTAATTTTAGTGAAACCATGGATTTATATTTTGTTTCAATTCTTCTTGGTTTTTTTTGGGGGTTTTTAAAGCTAAAGCCGCCAAGTATGGAGCACTTCAGGGATTCCTGGGCGGAGGCTACAGAGGTATGTTGCTCATGTTATTATTCCTATTAATGACTAAAACGTTCAAATTTATAACCGTGTAGATGGATAGTAGCTGGTTAGAATCACATGGCTACTGCCTTGTATGCATGCACTCACATGCTTTCAGGCCTGAACTCACTGATATTATGCATCACAAGCAGATTGGGGTGCGGCCACATGCCTGCCATTGATGCCTGTGTCATGTCAGTCAGCAGATGCCCAGATCTGCTCAAAGCACCTGATCAAAAAATGCCCAGATCTGCGATACCCAAGTGCTGACTGCAGACATGAACTAGTAATACGTTAGGAATGTAACTGCTAGTTTGGAGTAATACCTTATATTTACAGAAGCTGATGTTATGTTGACTGACACCATGCTTCTAATTTGATTGACACCTATCAGTGGGACATCTAGCCCAGGATATGTGGCTCCTCACGCCACTAAAGAGCCTCTTAGAGCTGACTATTTAAGGGCAAGGGGTGGCAATGGGATACTTTAGGAGAAGAGAACTTCATCGTGTCTTTGAGTGTGCCCCTGAGTTTGTGGTGCGGGTTTCTCACTGTGCTGTTTTTCCCAGGCGGCGCAGGGTGCCAAGGCAAATACTGCGGCAAGAGGAGAAAGTAAAGACTCTCTTGGGACGTGAAATGACCTCAAGAAACAATGGTGCTACTGCATGATCTAGAATGTACATTTGATATGCAAAAACAATCCAATCATGTACAAAAATGTTTTATACCTACAGGAAATGTTTTTTTTTTGTTTTTTTTACAAACCCAAAGAGTAGCTGAGGAAAGAGGATGAACATTTCAGCTGTTCATGTGACACATTCCAACTTGTTGCTGATGTCTCTTTTTGTAGATAGGGACACCAAATCAAGAAACTAATAACCAGGTTCATTATTTGTCATTGTATACCTTTAGGCACTTATTTCTTTTTTTTTTTTTCCTTAAGAGTTTGAAAGACAGTGGCAATGGTTGATCAGAATTGGCTTAGAAATTTTGCATTAGATATATAATGCACTTTATTCTTGTTTCTTCGTATTTATAGGTGATGGATGTTTGTGCCTAAATAAAAAAATTAAAAAGGTTCATCCAGTACGTCTGTGCTCGAAACAAGTCTAAAAACATTCAAAATGCCAATGGTGTTATTTTTGTACTCCTGATAGGCCTTTCCAAACTTTTTAAAACTTATATTGGATATTGTTCTATATTGGCTTTAGGGTTGTGAAGCTATTTTGATCATAATTCCATTCAGTGGTCATGAAGAATCCTATAAAATGTGACTCTGGGGACATGTATCCTCATATTTCATCTATCCTGTTTACAGTAAATCAGAGTCCTGATCTAAAAGCTGGTCAAAATCTTAATGAATTCTGGGTACAAAAACTTCAGCAGTTATGAACCATAGTGGATATGATTGAAGCTGTATTGTGCATATTTTAGCTCAGCTATGAAACAGTTCTGCAAAAGATCTAGTGGCATCTGAAGTGTTGAAAAAAATAAGTGTTTTGTGGCATCTCACAAGATCCACTGTATCGTCTCGTCCATTTTTGCTAATTGTGTTAATTATGAAGAGCTGACTTGCTAAGATTATGTTGCTAAGATTTAAAAGTGAAAGACATGTGCATTTTAATCACTTAACAAAAAGGCAATTTACTAAAAGAGAAATAATAGTGCTGATTTTACAATAGACTAGTTTTGAACCTGAAGCAAATGACACTTCTAACATTCCTTAAACATGCGGAACTGGTGCTTCCATCACTTGATCTACAGATGTTTAACGCCTTTATATTCAAAGAATTAGCTATTATATATCGTATGCATACAGTATGATGGCTCATGTAACTGCAGGTTAATTTGCTTTGTTGCTGTTTTGTTTGCACCGTGTGAACTTGACCTTGACCTTGACATTATTACCGAGTTTTTACACGTGATAACAAAATATTGTTTTCTGTCTTGTTTTGCTTTCAGTAGCTTACGCATTTTAGTCACTGTGGAAATCTGTAATACTGTATAAGGTTTTTTTTAAAGATGTGAGCTGTGTGTCTGAGAGTTAAAGCGTGTATGTGTGTGTTTGTGTGCGTTTGCGCGTGTGTCTGTGATAATCCCTGGTGTGTGTTGATATGTCTATATTTTGTTAAATTGACTAAGCTTCTCTTAATAAGCGTCACTAGCTGGTGTATTACTCATCTAATATTAAATTAGTTCTTGTTAATGATTAATATTTCACGTCATTGGTAACAAGTACTGTTTCAAGTTCATCCGAAATGTGTTTTTCTTACCTGGTGCTGTATTTGACCTGTCTGTGGTCATATATGTCTCATGTGCCGTGGCTTTTCCATCTAATTTAAATAAAGGGGTGGGGCTATTGCACTTTTTCCCACGGCGCACATTTGACTTGTTCCAGGAAATCTGGGCCTTTTTACTGCTTTAGTGAAAACGAAATAAACCGTTGTGAAACGGCAAAAAAGAAGTTGTCGTGCATTATTTCACTGGAACGTATTTTATTTTCATAATAATTGCAGCGCACAACAAAGAAGCAAACTAAATATATCAGGTTGTTTACAACACGTGGACTGCATTCAGAAACACATAATATGCATGCCAAATAGTATGTCAAAAGTGTACACTAGTACTTTAGCATATTATTTAGTATGTTAGAACACCTTAGCATATATATAGTTCCCATTTTCACATGACTTCTATGTTAATTTATCTTTTAATCAAGCAGCATTAAAGTAACTCTTGACACAGTACATTTAAATACTAATTATTTATTTTGAACTTCATTAGTCTGGATAGGGGCTGGAAGGAGGTTTTATGTGTGGAGTTTGTATGTTCTCCTTGTGCCTGTGTGTGTTTTCCTGCACTCCGGTTTCCTCCCACAGTCCAGAGACATGCAGATTTGGTCAACTGGCTACTCTGAATTCCCCATGTGCATGGTTGTTTGTTTCTCTTGGTTAGCACTGTGATAGATTGAGGACCTGTCCCAATATCACTGGGTACAAGGCATACAAATTTACACATAGGGTACATTTATCATCACCAATCCAGTTACATGCATGTTTGTTGAAAAAAAAAAAAAAAGGACATACGTAGAACATATGAAACCATACAGACAGTAACCTAAGCTCTGGATCGAACCAGAGGCCCTGGAGTTCTGATGCAGCAACACTACCACAAAAAAGGTCAGAGATAATCCTCGCTGCAGAACTAAAAGTCCAAGGGCTAATCCAACACCTAGGATGACCCTAACCCTAAACCATGAGACACTGCAACATGGAATGTTCAACACTCTTACCAACAAATAAGACACACGTACACACTAATCTATCGTGAGGATACACACCAAGCTTCCACACCTGTATGTTCGACTCTGCCCGGGTAGGAGGAACTGGATCAGATCCAACCTCACCATTTGGACTTTTGGTTCTGGAGCAAGCGGTACATGGAATGGCAATAAAGTGCACTGCCATAAACTCAACAGGATTGTATCATCGTCTTAAAACTATTCCAATAGGTTCTATTCACGCCTTCAATCGCTCACATGCCACAGGTCCACACCTGGATGGCATCACCAATATGCTGACAATGGAAGAAGACCCGAATCCAGTTTAGACCATGATTTGGGACAGGGCCTCAAGAAATAATGCCTCCTTCAATCAGTGATATTTTTCATCATAAGACTTTAAAAAATGGCTTATAGGAAATTTATGTATATAGACTCTCCTTCTGCTAGTTAAATATTGGACATGAAAATTATAGTATTATGTCATTTTGTCGAATGGACTTTTGAAAATCTGAACTCTAGGAGTCGATATTTGTACGATAGTACGATGCCATCCTCCCTGAACAGCAGTGATGCAGTGCGCTCCATCTCCAACAGGGAACCTCACGGGATGGTGCTAGTTTATACCGCGCTTCCGGTCAGTTTTCCGGGAATTAGGTTCGGTTGGCCTACTCGAAGCGTGTGATTGGTTAACTAAAAGCTTTGTCCCGCCCCCTCTCTCTGCCCCCCGCCGTCCTGCCCATCGCTCGCTCCACTGGCGAATTGGCCGCGTCCCATTTGGGAAGAGCATAGTTTGCTGCCCGCTCTCTTGAGGTGGTCGGTGTTTTGGGCGGAAGAGATCAGACATTCCTGCACTAGGCTCTTTGGCAGAGCTCCCGGCCGGAAGGTGAATGAGGTTGATGCTGCTCTGCTGTACCTGGAAGGACGAACGCATGGGAGAGGACGAAGGTTTGTGTTTATGTGCGCCTGGGTTTGATGAGCGCGTGCGACAGGCAGAGATGGGAGTGCGCGCTTCTTCCTATAGGCTGAAGCTTAGAGGTCGTATGGGATGCTCACTGAAAGTCGCTTAGCAGAAAGCCTTTCTTTGGCCTCAACTTAAAGTTAACATGAATAAATCTGTCTCTTAAGACTACATTAGTTGATCCGTTTTATTATGATGTGATGGGGATTTAAGCGCGTGAGACGTTTCTGTCCCAGTGCGGAAATAACCGAGCTGCTGCTTCTGGGCAGAAATCACTCAACTCAACTACATTTCTTTACTTTCCTTTTTTGTGAGCTTTTTGATATTTTCTCTGGACTTCTCTGTTTGCTCTCAGTAGAGTTTGTTTAAGCATTCATGAACCCCATTCCATTACAGTTTCTATATATATATATATATATATATATATATCTGTGCATGTTTTTCTTCATCTGTAAAAGATTTCTCACCCAGAACTTAATTTACAGCACATGAAACATTCAGTTTCAGTTATAATGAGTGATACAGTATATATCCTCTGCAGTAAGATCAGTACACACACGTGTCTGTGGTCTTTCTCTTTCTGTCTGTCTGTTTCTTTCTTTCTTTCTTTCTGTCTGTCTTTCTGTTTCTTTCTTTCTTTCTTTCTGTCTGTCTTTCTGTTTCTTTCTTTCTGTCTGTCTGTCTGTCTTTCTGTCTGTCTGTCTGTAACTTTCTTTCTTTCTATCTGTCTGTCTGTTTCTTTCTTTCTTTCTTTCTGTCTGTCTGTGTCTGTCTGTCTGTCTGTCTTTCTGTCTGTCTGTCTGTAACTTTCTTTCTTTCTATCTGTCTGTTTTTGTCTGTCTTTTTCTTTCTTTCTTTCTTTCTTTCTTTCTTTCTTTCTGTCTGTCTGTCTGTCTGTCTGTCTGTCTGTTTCTTTCTTTCTGTCTGTCTTTTTCTTTCTGTCTGTCTTTCTGTCTGTCTGTTTCTTTCTTTCTTTCTTTCTTTCTTTCTGTCTCTCTGTTTCTTTCTGTCTGTCTGTCTGTCTGTCTGTCTGTATCTTTCTTTCTGTCTGTCTGTCTGGCTGTTTCTTTCTTTCTGTCTGTCTGTTTCTTTCTTTCTGTCTCTGTTTCTTTCTTTCTGTCTGTCTATCTGTCTCTTTCTGTCTGTCTGTCTGTTTCTTTCTGTCTGTCTTTCTGTCTGTCTTTCTTTTTCTTTCTTTCTTTCTTTCTGTCTGTCTGTCTGTTTCTTTCTTTCTGTCTGTCTTTTTCTTTCTGTCTGTCTTTCTGTCTGTCTGTTTCTTCCTTTCTTTTTCTTTCTGTTTGTCTGTTTCTTTCTTTCGGTCTGTTTCTTTCTTCTTTTTTTCTTTTTTCTTTCTTTGTTTCTGTCTGTTTCTTTCTTTCTTTTTCTTTCTTTTTTCTGTCTTTCTTTCTTTCTTTCTTTCTTTCTTTCTTTCTTTCTTTCTTTCTTTCATTCTTTCTTTTTTCTTTCTTTCTTTCTTTCATTCTTTCTTTTTTCTATCTTTCTTTCTTTCTTTTTCCTTTCTGACTGTGTCTTTCTTTCTGTTTGTTATCTACCATTCTATCCGCTTTCTTTCTTTCTTTCTTTCTTTCTTTCTTTCTTTCTTTCTTTCTTTCTTATCTGCACACATTTCTGAGTGTAAGTGTATAGTCAGTCTCCTGTCTACACCACAAAGCTCAAGTGACCCATGGCATGTTTTTATCTCTCTTTCTCGTGCCTCTCATGTGAGCTGTCAGGGTGTAGTGTTGATTTAGTCAATAAGCACAGAGGAGCATTCATTTAAAAAACCAGGAATAAAGCGAATAAAGAACCAAATTCCAGAATATAAGAATAATTTTGTGTGTATGCGTGCATGCGTGTGCATATTGCTGCTTCATAATACATTTTTATTGATTAGTTTTTAATATAGGCAGCACAGTGGCACAGCGGGTCACGTTGCTATCTCGCAGTTTGATCCTGAGCTCGGGTTACTCTCTCTGCCGTACTCTCTCTCTCTCTGTAAAAAGTGTCACTGAGAATTATGATGGTCAATGACTTTGTTAGAGTGGAAGTTACATTGATGTTGCTAAATCTGTGCTAATATCTGTAGTCGTTAATTCAGTAATTTTGTAACTTGTGCTAGAAAATTCTACAACAATTCTTCAAAGAAAACTTCTTCAACGAGGCCTAGAAAAACCCAAGAAACACATACTTATAGTTAACCACTGGCACTGGTCATTAACCCATGTGTGTCAAATGTAGTTTCCCCACTATGCTTTCATACATCGGAAGGTACTTCCAGTGACTCATTTAAAGAGTTTCGTAATTCATTTTCTCTAAAAGTATGTGCGCTTTCCAATAAAACCACATTTGAACACCTGTGTTATCAGTATCAAATAGCAAACTAAATGCAGAACTAATAATCAGAGCAAAAGTTAGTGTCACTTCTAAACTTGAACAGGTTTGGAGTGGAGGAATGGACAGAAGGTCCATTGAAAATGTTTTAATTTATAATAAAAAAAAAAAAAAAAAGGGAAATAATTTGCCTGAAAGCTGTAGGTTAAAAACTTATACGTAAAATTTGCTAAAAGAAATAGCACTCATTCATAATACTCTTTCATAGCATTTTCAAAACAAAATTAGACAATCAAATGATCAACGTCTATATCGTATCAATGTGGCATTAGAACAGTCACATGGAAAATGGTTTAATGCCTCAATGCAAAGTGCATTACAATTTGTAACAAACATGAAAACTTCTAAACTTAGAATCCATGTAATTAACCAACCAATTAATTAACTATAAAAAAAAAAACAGGTAAATTAATAATTAACTAATTTCATCAGAAGAAAATTGGCAGAATTTGTTGTAGTAAATTCCTACATTTTTAAAACTTTTCACCTGGAAGAGTATGACAAATTGCAAAATATCCAAAATAAAGCTAATATCTTGCTTTTCAAACCCTTTTCCAAAGTGAAAAACATTACACTTGCTTATAAAGATACTTTGTTGAATTCAATGAAGGATTTAATGAATTTGAACATTTTTCACCAATCCTGAATAAATGGATATAAAATATAATAACACTATAATATAATAATAATATAATATAATATAATATAAAATAAAAAAATTTTCACCTATCAAAATAAATGATAGCAGTGCCTTTCTGCGATTGTTTTTTTCCCCTAGAGACATTCATGATTAGCAGTATGGCAACAAAAATGTCCATTAAATATACCGTATAAATGTTACCTATGATTTGACTCAAGCTTCCGTGAAGTAGTTACAGAAATTTGGCTTTATCACATGACAGGAAGTGACATAACTTTCTCGTGTGTCTACAAAGCTCATCCATATAATCGTGTTCTTTCATGAGTAACTTGTGTACTTTTCTTTATAAGACTTTGCCATGTTTTTATAAAAGAGAAAATAAGTTAATTACTTAATTATTGTAAATTTCTTACCTTCGCAATGTGTTGAGACAATCTGTTGTGTCGTGTTGTGCCCTATTCCCCAACTGTAGCAATCCTTATTACATCACAACCGCAAACTAATTAAAGAGGAACGACAGTCCATCGTGACTTTAAGTAATAAATATAAAGAAAATCCATTTTACTTCAGAAGTAGTGCTTTTAGTACAATCTCTACCCCCGTAATTAATATTCGATACACAGGTATTCAGGCTCTTCCTGCTTTCTGTAATGTCTAACAAAAAGCTAGTAGACGTGTTTCTTTGTGTCCTGGCAATGGAAATGAGGTTCTAGCTCATTCAAAAACATTTCAAGCTTCACAAAAGCTCTGGAAACTGCAAAAGCATCAGTGAGCCACCGTATTTAGCAGTGCCGCCAAAATCTACAGTTCACCCATAGCATTAACAGCTTTTCACAGGAGACACCTGAAAACGGATGCGAACTGTGGTAGACTCCTTTGTTGCAAGTAGCAGTTATTTACTTGAGTGAACTTTGACCTGTGGATTTGAACCTTGGTTTTGTTTGCCTTGCTATGTTCTTACTGTTCGGTGCATATCTGGGGAAAAATAGCTTACTAATGTTAACCCTACTTCCTGTCTGAAATCACAGCCGTCCGAGACGTATATGCTTATACTATAGGAAAGGAGGCTTGGGAAAGGATCTCATCTTTCTAAACACCGGTGAATGGTCAAATCATATATTTTATTTTCTTTCCTGTTCACTTGATGCTAAATTACGTCAAGCATTGCTTATCGGCAGCTTTCCTTTACAGTAGAGGTTTAATTAACAATGCATTCATTGCGCATATTTTAGATATTAGTGAGGTATTAGTGAGTATTTACGTTTTTGTAATGCATTTTTATTTAGAAACGTTTAAAAAGTCCTTTGTGGTCATTTTCTGTTATGATGCTCATTATTGGAAAGAATTGATCTTTCTTTTGTTTTGTGTTTGACAGCTGGTGGAAGATTGCCGTTGTGTGCGGGATGCAAACAGCACATTTATGATGAACAATACCTGCAGGCCCTCAATGCTGACTGGCACACCATTTGTTTCAGGTTGGTCATGATACCTGTGTCTACACCACTGTATGAAAACTGGACGAGAGAAAGTGTAGCCCGGGAGAGACAAAAGCGTGTGGATGTAATCGCACAGTCTTTTTATTCGGGCCAGGTGTGAACAAACCACTATCCTGGGACAAGCTCATTTTGTATCTGGGCGATTAGTATTTAATTTGTAATTGCTCAGAGGGATAATAGGTTCAACAACCAGGAAATCGACTTCACCAGGAAATTCTTATTGACTTGCAGGTTTCATTTGCTCTATAGAGATATATACATAGCACTTAATGTGATGCTGCAGCTAGAGTATATTCTGTCATATAACTCTCGTGCGTACCGTTCATAGCTCAACATTTTGAGAGAAAATAAAGACGCTTGCATGTACGTTTAACATGTGACGCAAGTACAGGACACCAGCGCTTGTAGTTAATGTGCTAGTTTTTGTTTTGTTTTTCCTCAAGAGGACAAACAGGATGTGCTACATTAGGTTAGCTACCACTTTTCAGCCTAGTGATTAGGTTTCCAGGTAAACGCACCATGGGACCGATCAGCACGTTGGAGCTTTTACTAGTCTGATGGGTTCGTTCATTTATGACTTGCTCACCCATTAGGGCATGTAACATATATATCAAATCACTTTATTGTCACATCACATTACTGGTACATTGGTACAGTACATATGAGTGAAATTCTTGTGTGCAAGC
>JAQQZR010000018.1:5930453-5952758 GCA_030068235.1 Notoglanidium macrostoma | reverse complement strand
TAAACACATACAGAATGTCTGCAATGAATGTTGTGCAAAAAAAGCAATTATGTCAATATATTATATTTGTCTTCTTGTCGGTTTCAGACTAATCTTGCTCATGTTGTCCGTTATGGGACCTGGAAATAGCTTTATTTCTACTCGGTCGCGTACGTCATGCAGGATCTGTTCAATAGAAGGAAAATTTCATTCATGTTGTTGAGATTTTATTATAAATGCATATTTTACATCCGTCTGGGCGATCCAACACTAACTAAAGGGATTGGGGCTGATACAGATGGCATCGCTGTTATCGTTTTTTTTTTAAAGGGTTTGGCCAAATAATCTTATGCTGAATGTGGATCCCAGTTTAACATTTGGTTTGTCAGAATTTTTATGATAACATGCCCTTAATTATCCCTAGCACAGCATCTGTCCGTGTTTGTCCTGTACCAATCTGGCGTCTGTGTTGTCTTGCTTGTCTTGTCAGTGCTTTCCAGGCTTTTTTGCCAGAAAGCCATTAAGAGCGTGTTTGGTCAGCTGGTTTTGTTTTGATGTCTGCACAATGCCTGCTTTTGTAGTAGTCCACAAACAAGAACTCATTTTCTCACTTATAGAATATGAACGCTATTTAGTTTGATTATATTTATCAAATGACGTGGCATTATTCATCACAATTAAGTGGCAATTATTTCGCTGTGGCTTTTAAATAAAGCACACAAGGATATTAACTATATATTTTTTTTATTCATTAGTTGGAAAAATCTGTTCAGTTTTAAGAACTGGAACAATGAGTGTGTGTGATATTATTTCTGTGTGATATGATTAAAAACGGATGTACCGAAAAAAGCACCCGGAGGAAACCCACGCATGCACGGGGAGAACATGCAAACTGCACACAGAAAGGCACCCTGGGTGACCCGGGGATCGAACCCAGGACCTTCTTGCTGTGAGGCGACAGTGCTAACCACCGCACCGCCGAGTTTTTAATTCAAATTATTAAATGAAAGAAAATCCAGAGTTGTTGCCACAGAAATCCGTGACCGGGAGCAAAATTGGCCGTGCTCTCATGGTGGCATTCTCTCTCTTCCCCTGTGTGTGTCTGCAGTGTGTGCGCAGATACCACTGTCCTCCGATTGTGTTACGCTGCCCCTGACATTGCTTGAACAGTTCGAAAAGATGCGGTCGGCTGGCCTCAGAGGAAACATGTGATCGCTTCCGCCGTCCCCGTATGGTAGCTGTCATGTGACAGGGGAGAGCTGTCTGGTGGGGGAGATACAGTAATCCGTCCCTGGTCTCTCAGCTCAGTGGAATGTGTTCAAGATCTGTTGCTGTTAGGAATTGGTTTATACTGTACTAAAAGGCATGAGTAGCTCTGTGTTTGCTGATTTAAAAACAAAAAAACCATGAACAAGTACAAGATGATTCATCATTGCATAATGCCAGTTTTGCTGGATAGTCAGTGTTAATTATGATTATGGAAAATCCTTCTCAGCCTTTTGAAGAACTCGTTGGCTGACACTGCGGGAATGAAATAAAATAAACGCTATTGACCACAATATTCACTTCACTCCTCATTTTAGTAGTGGGAGGGTGTTCTGGTGTGGTATGGAGATCTGAAACAGCGCCTTCATTATGCTAGATTCAAAACAATTTTATTTAACGGATGTGCCATAACAGGAAATGACTGTTTGAAATTGATCAGGCCTGCGATTGTTTTGTGGATAAATTAGCCAACTGCATCTGAACAAGTTATAGCATAAAAAATTACATACCATCGTAATGTATTTTACAATGACTTACAACAAAGGTTTCATCTTAGTCCACACATATTTCCTTCACGCTTGGAGCATTGACAGTGGTGCGTTTATTAGGTGCATGTGTTAACCTTCGGTCCTCATAGGGAGCTTTGTCACTGTCTCATTAGTTTAGAGTCTGGATGACCTTGGCAGGTTCGTGGAGCTCAGCTGTCAGTCGGAAGTGGGGAAAGAGGAATGACCAGAACGTCAGAGAAGCAGAACGAAAATGCTCTTTTATCAGAAAAGCAATGCAACCACTGGTAATGGTCAGCCCACTGTAGGGCAATCTGCGCAACATCCACTTCCTCTTCTCATATCCGACCCACGAAGCAGACCAAAACTGATTGCAGATCAGCGTGTTACATCATTTTCTACATTTTAGGATTTCGGCTTGTCGGTTTCACAAGAAGGAAGAAGGTCATAGTGTAGCGCCAATGTTCACATGCATGTACAAACACCTGACCAAATGGGGAAGGCCAGCTTCCCGTGCTGCACGCTGTTGAGCTCTGAGGGCTGGTCCATCTTCCCTACTGATGGTGTTAATGAGACACGTGCTGTTGAGATCAGATGCTCGTCCATTAGCTGAAGTGTTTCTTTGTTCCTCTGGTTTTCAACCATTAAAGTTCCCACTACATTCAGTTCATATTATGTGGAATATCACAGATCCCTTTTTTTTTTTTATTATTTAAAAAAGAATCCTAAGTTATAATACAGAGAAAGAGCCTTTGTCCAAGGAGTTTAAAAGAACTTGCCATCTTTTTAATGTATTGTATTTTATCGTCTGAAGAGGTCAAGCGGAATGGAAGTTACTGCTCAAACTAATGATGCGACAATCGGGAGCTTTGCTTGGGACTTCCCCCACTTCCCACTCCCACACTGTGCTGACCAAAGCCAAACCTTTCTACCTTTCTACCCTATCACCCTAAATGGTTCTTTGGTTTGTCCTCATGCTGCTGGAGTTGGGATGCAACATTAAACTGGGCAGAGTAAGCAACAATAAAAATGTATGACCGAAGTGAAGCAATGTACCAAATAACAATGGAAGAAAGTGGTGGTGGTATGTTTTGTTTTGTTTTTGTTAATCCACTGTAAAAGATTATCCATGTATATTTGTCCTTTCTCACAGTTCCCGAACTAGACGGTGAGAATCGTTGTGCTGCTACAGACTTGATGTGTTTGATTTACCCAAAACGGAACATTCTGACACTAGTAGATGGTGATGCATGGACATTTTATACATTTTCCCTCCTCGATTGTTATTTTTAATGGTAGTACAAAATTCACTTACACTCTGAATTGGTAAAACGTGTCATTTTAAGCTCAAAGACCAGCAAAATGTACAAAGAAGAGCAAAATAATCGCTGGTGTTGAGAACGCAGGGTTTCTCCTTTCAGAAAATGTTTCTAGTAAAACCCATTTAGGAGTAAAGAACCACCTAAACTGTAAAATCAATGGATGGTTTTCCGTTCCCTTCACAAAGAATGCCTGAGGAACACTTTTAATTAGAGAAGAAGCAACAATGGTCCTGTTTACACTTGGTTTTAAAATGCATCTTGGGCATTCAGGTCACAAATGGAAGGCCGAGACACATCACCGTTTACACCTGTGTTTATCATGCGTCTCCAAGGTGTCCACTTTTGTTCAAAATTCGTTACTGCCAACATCTAGAAGGTCAAAGGTCCCTGTGCAAAATTATACTAAAACATAAAACCTGCAACATACCTTCATTATTTTCTTGCACTTCAACCACGTACATTGGTGCTCCTCTCCATTTTTTTATAGCATTTTGTGATGTTACCAGAACAACCACCATGTCCAGCATTAATGTAATTTTCCTGCTACATCCGTGTTGTGGACACATCGGAACACATTAGCTTTTACACTACAGAAGGTATGTGGTTAAAAGCGTCCCAGACCACCAAGTAGTTTGAGTGAATGTGTCTTGACTGCGTCTTGGAGGACGTTCACACTTGTATTTAGCGCTGTCCAGTTGTGATCGAGACACTTTTTAATACCAAGCGTAAACGGGGTCAAGGATTGGTCAAACCTTCTCCAGGAGTGGGCATGATTGGTCAGACTTTTTCTGGGATTGGACAGGATTACATCAAACTTTCCTCAGGTGTGGGCGGGATTGGGATTAAAACTTTCTCTCTTTGTCCCTTGATATTTTTTGAGCTGATCTGTTCTGATGCACACCTTGACACCAGGCAATGGAAAATGCTGTTTAGAAATCATTATTCTTGGAGGAGAAATTCATGACCGGTCTGGCTTTCCCCGCACTCACACATTTTGTTTGTGTGTTAATGTCTGCTTCACACCCTCATCCTTCACAAACCTGCTTCGTGCTCATTGGAGAAGAAATTAATTTCAGGACGAGCAGTATGGTTGGTTTGAAGGATTCTGCTTGAGGTCATATACCGTTTTTCACTCGAGTAGATTTTTGATGAAATTATCTGTTCAAGGTCTAATTTGTGCAGAAGATGAAATGCAGTGCACATCAGGCTGATTGTACTGATGGCTTGGATTGTCCTTAAAGCCTGTGGAATTATATTTGCCTAACATTTGTGTCGAGAACTGGCAGAGTTTAGGACCAAACCCTGGCTGGTGGGTATGAGAATTGGCAAGGACCTCTGGGTCTGAGGCAGAAAGGAGACAGACAAGGATGCCTCAGCATGCATGCAGATGAAGGCAAGGCAGCTCACGTCTGCGGCTTTCAGTAGGGGGCTGAGGGGAGAGATGAAAAGTGTCATAGAAGCCTCAATGGTCCTCTTTTTGGCATATCTCTTACTTCATAAGCCTTTCCAGTATATGCAGCTTTGCACACAGTAAGCTGTATGTGTTCAGACATGAAAGTTAAAGCTATCTATGCGGTTGTTTGTGTGATTTCTAGGAGGGTATATATTGGATATCTTATCCTCTGCGTTCTGCTTGGTGTTACTCTGACAGAGAACATGATTCTTTAAAAATGGGTGGGAAATAATACAGACCAAAACAGCTTGGATTATTTGTAGGGTCGATTGACGTCCCTAGAGTGGAAAAAACGGAGCAGGCCATGGAGAATGTGCCTGGGGCTTTAACTTCATGGGAAAGTAACACTTAACCAGAGAGGTCCGTTCCAAAGAGAGATTTTTTTAGTAACTGCAAGGTACCGATCCTCAGTGTGAGAAACACTTGCTATCATGCCAGAGTCCCACGTGTGCTGTGCTTTGCCCAGTTAATTCATTCAGAATTTTCTCATCTTTTGCACAGGAGCACTGCAATGCCATTGGTGTCATTACTATTTAGGTATACTACTTAAAATGGGGTTTGGGATAAAGCTTTTTGAAAGAATTCTGAGTGTGTATCGGTTTGGCACTTGGATTTTGACATCAATGCGCATATTGGAGAAGCACGCAGCACATGCTACTCCGAGATGTTAAGTAGCTTGTAATACCTTTTTCCTACCAGAGAGGGCAGCATTCCAACATTGCATCATATTGTATAACTCCAGTAGTTTTGTACATGATCCAGGTACAAGTAGTGCACTACAGCTCTCCGAATTGTGACACTAATGGCATTAAAAGTACACACAGTGTGTCATTTTAGATACAGCTGTATAGTGTCAAATATTGTAGTACGTGATTTCAGACATACAGTAGCTCGTGACTGTTTGTGCTTGGATTGCACTTTTCTTATGTTCAAGTTCAAGTGGTTTTTATTGGCATTTCTACCATGTACAGATGATACAGTACATTGCGAAATGTTCCTCCAGGGCCAAGGTGCTACATGTAAGACAACCCAGAAGTAGAATAAAGTGCATGTGTGCAGACATTGCAAAGACAACATAAAGTGCAAGTGTGCAAAAACGTGCAGACATCACAGGACAAGACAGTGCAGCGCTAATCCAAGTCGAATGTGCAAAAAATTGCAGAGTTGAATGTAGTTTGTCATGTTGTTCTCCTGTAATTTGTGCAAATGCATGCAAATTCTATTTATCTTGTATCCTCGTTGTACTGTTCTGCTACTTTACATTTTGCTAAACTTTCTAGATCTTCTCTAGTGTACCACTGACCCTGATACCATCGCCGTTCTACTTATTCAGTCTTTAAGAATCTAAAATACTAAAATATATGAATAACACTGAGTTAAAACCGTTGAGAAACTTTCATCCCTTATACTGAGTAAACCGAGACATTCTCAGCCTTTGAGATGTTTAGCTGTTAGTTCAGAGTTCACGGTGAGTCTGCAGAAAAATTGAGCTCACCCTGACTTTGTGTTCCTTTCGGGATCGCTGACACAAGACATGCAATTAATGTAATGTATAACATGCATTGCCGTAGGAATCCGTTTCTCCTTGCAGTGTATCGGGTTAACTGTTTCCTGTTTTTTTTTGTTTTTTTTATCTCTTTGTGTTTTGGTTACAGTGTCAGAAAAACGCAGCAACCTCTCTACTACATTTCCTCTTTTTCAGATGGAAGCATGTAGATTACAGTTGCACAGCTGTTTTTTTTTTTTTAACTAAATATGAACCCTAATGCTAAGGCGTTGGAGAACACTGGGAAAAACACTGGGGAAAAAAAACAGATGTAGAAATGGAGTCACTCACATTAATGCGTGTGTCTTTCGGCTCACTCGCTTTCAGTAACGGTTTTATCATTATCGGGGTTGCGGTGGATCCGGAGTCTAACACTGGGCCCGAGGCAAGAACACACCCTGAATGGGACGGTAGTTCATCACAGGGCCCCATGCACACACCTTCACAAACTCGTTCACACCTAGGGGCAATTTATCTTTTTCAGCCCGTCTACTGACATTCTTTGTGGGGGGGGTTGGGTGTAATCCGGAGGAAACTCGAACAGACACAGGAAGGACACGCAAAACTCCACACAGACACGTGTACTGGGTAATCCGGCCATAAATCTACACGACGGTAAGTGATCCAGTCACTTAAATCACATTCAAACTTGGTTATAAACAACAACAAAGCACCACCTAAATAACTGCCGTGTTGCTGAAAAAAAAAGACTGAAAACAAAACTAAACGCCTAATGGTCAACGGTAAGAGTTCTTGCCGTTCAGTCGTGTCATTTATCTTGATCTTTATAGGGAAGGAAACTGGACCTTTACAAATGTTAATGGAACGGAAGTCACGTGAAAGGGTTTAGGAGAAATTTCGGTCATTTTCGAGTAATTAAAACTTGAGACACGAGTTCTGCTTGCTTCAGATCTCACACACTTAAGTAATACGTAAGTAAGTTGAGATCTTCAAATGAAGTTCCTGAGTTTTTATGACTTAATTCAGACAAATAAATACATGTATGTATATATATATATATATATATATATACATGTGTGTGTGTGTGTCTTAATAAATTTCATGACTGCATCATAAGAAGTGAGGTCTTGGCAAGCAGAAAGCATGCGACCGAGGTTTACAGGGTTCCTTGTTTGAGGTTTGGCTTGGGATGTAGATCTGGGACTCGCCAGCATCAGCTGACGTCCTGACCATGCTGATGAACTGCAGATTCTCATACCGCCTCACCCGATCATCATCAAAGACATTAGAGACGTTGGAGAGCAAGTTACATACACGACAAGCTAATTGTCTGGCACGTTTCACGGAAGAATCTTCTGAAATGAATTTTTGGCCCAAAAGACGAAGGTAAGACTTAGATTTATTTATTTATTTATTTATTTTTGCTAGGCTGCTGCACAGTCTTATGAAAGCTTTTAAGTAAATGTATAAGGGCTGAAGGAAGATGACTTCGTGTAATTTATCCGAATGGTAGGAAACATCTCATCTGCTTGAAAGAAAAGCACCACCCAAGCGTAGCAGCTCTGTATCGACAGAGGGGGAAATTACACTATGTCGGGGGTCATGACCGCTCCCAACACAGGAAATGATAGAAGAAGAAAAAAAACTGAAAGCAGCTGAACACAATCGACCTAGCGAGACAGTGAGACCGAGACGTTCATCAGAATGGGGGCATTAGTTGAGCATTTATAGCCTTGTGGTTTGAATAGCTAGTGAGAGCTTTAACATGAACTTGCTTCCTCAAACTCACACGAAGGTCCTCGTTCTCAGAGGAGAGATGTCACGGCGCGACCAACGCTACAGGAGTCACTCAAAAGGCAAAAAGTAAGTCCATAACAAGTCGATCTGAAAGGAAATCTGATAGCCCGGACTAACGGTTCGGTTTTTGTAGAAACATTCATGACTCTGAAACTGATGTCAGCGAAATGCTTGCACTCGACCTGCTGAATGCAGAAGGTTAAGATGGGCTTTTTCACATGGATGTCTACTTCATGCAATTGTGTTTCTGAGGGTATCGTTCGGAATGGGTGTGTGGGGTTTAACTTTCACTTCCTTTTTTTTTTTTTTTTACCACAGAACATTTTCAGTTTGGTTTTGAAATATCCTGAGAATCCTATAAAAAAGGCCGGCTTTCTCAACGTCCCGTATGAACGTCTTGTTCGGTAAATTGATTTGACACTACACAGTTTCTTCCTCATGCCGTAAGATATCCGCACAACTAGTTTTCCGTCATCAGCATTAATGCACATATCGCTCACTGACTATGCTAATGCGTTAGCTCCTGGTCAGCACTCTGCTAGCTCTTTTAAAACGTTCCTCCACTCCATTAATCCCTGTCAAGGAAGTCCTGGCAGATGTACACATCTATCTTTCAAGATTAGTACCGGCTAGTTTATTTAACATTCATTCAGTTGTACTAATTCCAGTGTATCTTTTTTTGCACTTACTTTCGGGGTGTCAAAAGCTCCGTTAGGGATTGAAATTCTCTCCTTATTCTCATCACTGACGCAAAGCAAGAGATCAGAGATCAGATCAAGAGCAAATCGACTCGCGCAAACGAAAGCAGTAGAATGCTGTGAGGGATTCATGGCCGTAGCTGAGGAGCTGTTGACTAGTCAGGAGGAAATGCGGGCAGACCGCAAAGAAGCAGGCTAAATGTAGAAGACTGTCTGAACATATAGCAGCGTCGAGCCGAACATGACGGCTCATCGTCAGCTTGGAAAACCTCCCCAGATGCCGCCGTAAGCTACGAGGCGGATTATGACAGGCGCGAGCTTCCGCGCTCTCATTTCCAGGATCAACGATTACACACGATCTGCCATGCACCCACGAGTGCATATTTAAAAACGGGTCCTTAAATAGAGTAATATAATACACCGGTATCTTATTTAGCAAATTTAATGGAAATGGAATGGGTCGTCTGTGTGTTGCTGTTAATTGAAGTGAAGTTTGACATGGTTAGTGGTGGTTTTGATCAGCAGGTGTCTGTAGTAATAAAATTGCCTAATGTGCTATTTTTAGCTATGGAAAAGTTGACTAGATAAGCCTTGACTACTGTTTTTGAATTGCGCAGTCTGATTCTGATGAAAATGACCAGACTGACTAGTCTTTGTTGTTGTCCACTGGTGTGAAGAGCTATAAATGGCAAACATGTAGGCCCGGTTTGTGCTTGGTCATATGTTTTTCTGGCGTAGAAAGGTCATTTTGTGCTGCGCTCCAGTCCATTCAGCCTTCTGCGGTACATTTAAATCGGCTCTGCATTGTCCTGTGCAGGCGCTATTCAGTGAAAAACAAGCCTGTAGCCTTTTGATAAGATGTTTGCTCAGATATATTGACCTTTCTTCCATATTAGCGCACATTTAAGGAAATGCCTTTTTCAGTTCAGAGATACGCACTTATATTTTCCTATCTCTTATGGGAGCAGGCCGGCACGCAGAACGATTTTCCGTAAACCAGCCAGACTTCGCTTACTGTCGGGCTGAATGAGATCGGTTTTGTTATCCCGAATGGATAGAATGTGCATTGATATGCTGAACGCGAAAGAGCGCTCAGCAAGCACGACGAATCTGCTGGCGTGCACACTATTCAAAAAGTGCATCCATCTCCGCAGCTTCTCAGAACACTGCAAACAAAAACTGCTGGCTTTCAATGCGATTCAGTTTTGTTTGGGCTCTGTGTTATGCCAGCACAATTCTACATTATGAGACGTTTCTTTTTCTTTTTTTTTTTTCCTGTGCAATCTCTTTTTGAGAATTTCTTGCTTGCTCTAACAGCATGACAAAACGCGCATCTCGTGTCTGCCTGCACGCGGAAAAATCATCCCGTGCAAGAACTGTCCTTCATTTGCCGTATGACAACACGTTATTCAAGTGCTGTGCTTTGCCACGTAAGAAAGAAATTAAAAACAATAAAAGGATGAACCTAGCGCCTACCATTTTCCAAACCTGCACGCACAAGCATGACGTATGGAATTGTATAGCAAGCAAACCTGCAATCATAAGCCTCGTCTCCAAATGAGCCCAGAACTGGTCTTGTTTGAGTAATCCCTAAAACGCCCTGAAACTAAGCATCTGCATGCATCCAATCAGAATAGTGTGAGCATTAAGGAGGACGCTATACTATATACTGTGCTTTGTTTTGTTTTGTTTTTTTCCCCAGACTTATAAATACTAAAGCAAGGCTTGTCAATTAAATATGATCTAGCGTCACATTCAAACTAAGAAAATACTATTTCGGACATTTTCTCGGCCTGGTAATTCGTCCCGCCCCAGCTAGAACAACCGCTCCGCTCCATTTTGTTTCTTGAAGGCTCTTTCACACCTATTTGTCTCATTTTTGCAGCTCATAAGCTGTGCACAGTTTCAGCAAAGGCAAATTGGGGGTAGTTGAAGGCTTGTTGCAGTTTGTGTTGGAAACAGCAGAGGGCTCTGAAGGAGGCCGCTGATCCTTTAATCAGCACAAAAAGAACAGTAGGCACATAAACTGCAGCGTGAATAAACTTAATAATAATAAGTGTGAAATATTTCTTTCCACGTTTTTTTTCCATTTCGTTAGCACGTCTTGTAGGATCGGCGTCTTTAATAAAAAAAATCCCAGGAAACCAGTGTGTTCATTTTAGGTGGTTATGAATTAACTCTTATTTCATGTCTTTTAGTTTTTAGGTCAGGACGTCTTCACTCATTACTGAGCTACTTGTTTTTTTTGCAAAGGACAAATATCTATCTATCCATCCATCCATCTATATTAATATTAATATCTATATTAATCTTAAGTTCTGTTCTTGGAAGGTATAGTTGTGATTTTTTTGATCCTGTACTTTTTGTTGTTGTTGTTTTTGTTTTTTGCTTTTTTTGTTCAGTAAAGAGCACATGGTGTTTGTATACACCGAGGTACCGGTAGGGTTAATAAAAGGTGCTGAGCTTGCCAGTTTGAACGCTGCCTCTCTTTGATTGGCTAACAGTCTTCCTGAGCAAATCCTTCTGGAGGCGCCAGCCAGAAGATGATGTCATCCTTTTCTGACATCACGCGCTGCTTGATATTCGGCTCCTCCTCCTCCGAAGAAGAAGAAGAGTAGCAGGAGGGGTGCCCAGAATAAAAGGGTGCTCCAAGATTTCCCCTGTCTTATCTTTCTCTTTTCAGTTCCGTAATGCTTTGTCTTTCATCTATTCAAGAAGGCTAACTTCAAAAATTGTTCCACATATGAAAAATCTCCAGCACATTCAGCCATTGTAGTATTCATGTGCTAGAGATAATGAAACTGAAGAATCGGTTTCCTTGTTCCTTCTCAGTGCTCAGATGCGGGAAGAGAATTTGTTCGGAGTATTTCTTTTTGAAATGTCTCAAGATAAGGGCACATTTCCACAGATCATATTTTGTGTGTAGCTTTCACAGAGCTTCAGGTAGTCTCTGTATACTTTTAATTGATCTTGACCACCATCTGAGTTCTATGTTCTATACATTTTATATATATATATATATATATATTTTGTTATTTATAGATTACCATTGCTATGATATTTCCAGACAAAATATTTTTTTTTCATCCAGTCTGACTTGCCTAATAAGGCAGCCGTGATGGGTCTACGTTTGTAGTGGTTGGTTGAAACGGTCCAAGTTTGTGAAGTTTGAAAACACCACGTGAATACTAGATCTGGACTATGATGGAACAAAAGGATGGACGCTCCATCCTGTTCCTCACGACCATGCCTGTTCGCTCATAACTACTTCCTTTTGGCAAAGCGTGCTTCCTTCAAAGGTGACACTTTTTACTCCTCACTCTGTCTGGCTGCCTGAAGCAAATGTCACACCAGTCAGACCCAGAAGATTTACAGCAGTAGAGGAAACCTGTCGAGCCTCTGGTCTGGCTGAAGTTCAACTTTAACCGCTTTGCTAACGGCCTTTAACATTTCTATAATTCTTTTTGCAAGGTTGGCTGAAAATGAAAATGAAACAAAACAATCTGGTTCTTTCCAAACTAATTCTGGGAAATACCTACATTGTATATTCCATGTGAGTTGATGTTATGTAATGGGTAATTTTTTCAGTTTCCTCTTAGGCCTTGTGTTTTCCCAGTAGTATTTGAATACACATTGATCAGCGGTATTGTTCTTTCATTCCTGGACATTGACTAGACCTCCTTTTGGCTCATCTGCTTGGACAATAAGCTTAACCAATGTAAGAAGAACCTCGAAACTGGTTTCTAATCAAAAGCAAAGTTCACTTCTACCAGAGTAGTCCTTCTGGTAAATGGACTTTGATCTTTCTCAATAGAAAACCTTTGAGTGTAATATTCTCCTTGCTCTTTATTGCTCAAAACCACGTCTCACTCGTATCAGTCGATGTGACGATCATAATCTTGGCATTCTGGCAAAAAAAATTATGATATTAATTTTGTTTTTTCAAAGGAGCAGTTGTTGATAGACATGGGACATGCACAGTACACATTTATATATTTTTTGGCTTATTTAATAGAATTAATTTAATAAAAGACATCTCAATTTGATAGAAAAGTAGATTTTTCTGATTTAGAATTAAAATTGCATTCTGGGGAATGACAGCATGGTTCCACTGGATGGATAAATTAGTTCACCATACCATCAGATTTGAGTCTTAAAATAGAGACAAAGGCATCTGGATTATTCCAGACTGGTGTATGGATACTGCTTAAGCTTTATCTGTGGCTCAC
Organism: Notoglanidium macrostoma; assembly: GCA_030068235.1. Classification (NCBI taxonomy): domain Eukaryota; kingdom Metazoa; phylum Chordata; class Actinopteri; order Siluriformes; family Auchenoglanididae; genus Notoglanidium; species Notoglanidium macrostoma. The sequence goes on along the minus strand of JAQQZR010000018.1, from coordinate 5,940,001 downwards.
TCACCCTCTTGAGAATGTGGCTTGACAGGAAGGATGATAATTGGCAGATTCAGATATTAAATATGCATTTGAGTGAAAGGGTTTGTATTCTTTTGACGTGGTACCTGATGAACACGAATGTCGCCGTCTTGTAGTAATCACTCCATTTTTCAAGCTTTATTTCCGAGCTGTGCAAATCATTTTTCGATCCCGTGTGTTTCAGAGTGTGTCTAGGATTATTTTCTAGACAATACAAGCTTAGCGCGTCTGATTATACCGAACCACTTTTAATCGCATTTAGTAATACACTGACTTCATGGATCAGGGTCAAAAAGTTATTTCATCCTGAAATTTCACGTGACCAAATCTGCTTTTTAACAAAGACAGTCAACATCACGAACATTCAGATCACAGTTTTTTCGATGGTTCCTGCTGGATCCATTCTAAGATTCCACCTACTATCATATAGTGGTGGAAATATGGCACTTGGTCTTTGACATAACTGCTGATGTATTAAACGTTCAGCATTTTTACTGGAGATGCATTTTAACCTGTATTCACTTCTCCTCTAGCTATTCCATTAAACAGGACATAAACCGCCTGATAGGTTAATGTGGGGTCAAGGAGATGGAAGTAGAAGCTTCGCACAGACGCTCCACATGGAGACTAAGTGTGTAATTAATAGAGTGCTGATGTTGAGTCCCATTGGGAGCTGTAATGAATAGGGGTGCAAAGTCCAGCGTGGTCCATTCAGGATAGCAGCCAGGCTCAGGAAAACAATGACTCATTGCGGGATGAGCCAGACTTTTTAGATGGAATTGGGCCAGACAGGGAGGAAATCATTATCCTTCTCTTCATTTCACTGACACTCTCCTCTGATGAGATAACAGAGGCCTTGGAAGCTGACATCAATAAGTTGTCTAATAAAAGGGCTGTCCTTTTGGCAGCACCTTATATTGTTTTGCTGGATGTTAGTCATTAGTGTAATCATTTCACTACAGTCTGGTGGTTTTTGTCAAGAAATGCGGCGACAAACCACTGACTTCCACAGGAAGAGGACGTTTTGTGACAGTGCAAACGGCCAACCACATTTTCTAGTTACTGACATCTGGCCACTAAACAAAGAATAACTTAATGCTGCTACATTTTGATATCCAATGACTATATCTTGCTCCAAAAACTCACTGTGTCAGTGGTTTCCCATCAGAAAGTGGTGCACATACACTCCCTGGGCACTTGGGGCAGGGCCTCCACTTGCTCTCAAAACAGCCTCAATTCTTCATGGCATGCATTCCCCATGATTTTGGAAATGTTCCTTTGAGATTCTGGTCCTTGTTGACATGATTGCATTTCATGCTGTGAGTAATCCCCTGTTGTACCACATCCCAAATGTGCTCTATTAGATTCAGATCAGGTGACTGGGAAGGCCACTGAAGGATATTGAACTTATCGTCATATTCCTGAAACCAGTTTGAGATGACTTTGGCTTTATGACATGGTGCATCATCGTGCTTGAAGTAACCATAATAAGATGGGTAAATTGTGGCCATGAAGGGATGCACTTGGTCATCAACAAAACTCAAATAGACTGGCATAAAAGTGATGATGGCTTTGTATTCATGGTCCCAAAGTGTGACAAGAAAACATATTTTTTCCCCACACCATTATGCTACCTCCACCACCCTGAACTGTTGGTTGAGGTGGAGGGTTGGGCAGGTTGGATTCATGCTGTTGTTGCCATATCCTGACCCTACCATCTGTGTGTCTCGGCAGAAATCAAGATTCATTAAACCAGGGTACATTTTTCCAGTCTTCAAGTGTGCAGATTTGGAGAGCCTGTGCCCACTGCAGCCTCAGCTTTCTGTTTTTGGCTTACCGAAGTTAAAACCTACGTGGTCTTCTGCAACCAGCTGCCTCTAGGTTAAACATGTTGTGCAATCTGAGATGATTTTCTGCTCACCACAGTTGTTATCTAAGTTACTGTAGCCTTTCTTTCAGCTCAGACCAGTGTAGCCATTCTCTGCTGACCTATCTTATCAATAAGTTGTTTCCATCCACAGAACTAGAATGCTTTCATTGTAGTTGCACATTTCCTGCACAACGAAATTGCAGAACATCGTCGGGACTACTAAGCCGCAACCACTTGTCTTGAACTACTGCTCACTGGGTGTTTTTCCGTTTATTGCACCATTCTGATCAAACTCTAGAGACTATTAGAAGTGAAAATCCCAGGAGGTCAGAAATAGAACAGAAATACTCAAACCAGCCCATCTGGCATCAACAATCATGCCACAGTCAAATAACAGATCACATTTTTTCCCCATTCTGATGGTTGATGCAACCATCACTTGAGGCTGCTGGTCCGTATCTGAGTGAATTTATGCATTGCACTGCTGCCACAGGATTGGCTGATTAAATAATTGCGTTATTGTGTAGGTGGACATAGAAGCAACAGCCAGAAAAGTGCACAAAAATGTATCAGTAGAACATTAGAGACAGAGGTGTCCGCTAAAAGATTTTTTTTGTTGGGAGAAAAAACAAAGTATTTCGCACGGTCCTGTTTTATCCTTGTCCTAATTGCCTAACTGACCATATTGTCATGATACCGCGGTTAAATGTGGCTCAGTTTTTCTAAAAACCTTATGACAAAGGACTCATGGTAGCATATTTTGCTCTTCCTTCGACTAATTCAGCATCATAACTTGTAGTCCTTCAACCTTTTCATTTTCTTTCTGGTTCATTGCAGGTGAGCATGCTTGCGCTCGGCCTCCTTTGTTCAACAGATTATCCCCTTAATCCCCATCTGCCTAATCCCCGTACTGTCAACACGGATAGAATGCATACCCTCACACACACTTCTGCAATATGCATCCACATGCACAACCGTACATTTTTTTTTTTTGTATAAAATTCATACATACGAAATGCTAACGAACAGTATCCTGTTTCGTCCTTCCACGTACTTCAGTCAATGTAAACCAGAATTATTTTTGCTGTAGCATTTTTTTTTCTTGCTCCATTATTCAACTTACTAAACTCAGTTCTCTAGGGGTTTTTTTTATAACAGGGAGGATTAGATCCACCAACTGGGATTTGCCAGCTGTGATTATAGTATTACAGCAGCTTTGATCTCCCAGACCTGTCATTGCTAAAATGTGGGCCCTCTGGGTGGGGTAAGAGAAGTAGGCAGCTTATTATGCATCTCTCTGTGTGTAGTAGTGTGAATAACCTTGAACTGTTTTCTGCCTCCTCCAGGAAATTTGGCAGCCATTCTAGCAGGTGCAGTGTGTTAAGTTTAGAGCTAATTATAATAATAAAATAAAATAATAATTTCAGCCAAAAATGACACTCGTGTGAGTGAGAGTTTGTTAACAGTAAAAATGCTGAATATTTTGACCGTGGACTTTTATAAGGCCACCTGAAAGCACCACATCCAGGTCAATATGCAGGCCATATCTGCTGCCAGATAATTATTCATCTATTTATGACACCACAAGCATAGCAATCAACCTTTTGAGGCAGGAAACCACTCAAAGTATATCTGTAAGACTTGTTTGTACTTGTTGTCTGGTCTTTCTTTCTGAAACCACTCACCTTGCCTGTATCATTTCCACTTTGGCCTCTTATACTCGTTGAGGAGAAAATGTTGGGAAATCTTGCTTGAAGGCACACACATCAGTTAGTGAGATCACTTCATTAATTGGCTACAAATACAATGAAGATTAAATCTTGGACATGTTTGGATGGGGATATGTACACCATGTACATTTTTGTGTAGTCGTGACTGACATCTTTTAGCATTAGTACACCATAAATTTCTGCTAGCATGATAATATTGTCGTATTGTTTAGCCTTGATGAAAGATAGATGAAGGTCTCTGAGGAAGTCTGGACTGAGTCACTGTTTAGCAGATAAAGCCACACCAGTTTGGACAGACAGATGTGTGGTAGATGAGGAATGATGGATCACATTCCCTAGGGACCTGGTCTGATCGACCTGTTCAGTCTCTCTGAAGGAAAAAGAGTGCAAGGGTGGGCAGGCCAGTGAGACCGGGGTCGGGAAGGGTATAGCCACAGTCAGTTTGTCACCATCTGTTTCATGTTCTTTCTATTAGTGTCTTAGTGTATTAGTTGTCAAACACAAAGCAAACACTCGCACATGGGGGAAAATCCTTCCAGACTGACGAGTTGATACCATGTTGTTTTCTTAATAGGGTTATCCTAGTTATCCACGCCTTCTCATTTGTAAAGCTCGTTATCACTTGACAAATTGACCTTTTGCTGTATTTCCTAGGTTCGGTTTACCTTGTAGTGCAACTGAAAGAAAAATTCAGCTCCAGAGAGGTAATGTGGATAATCCGAAGTGGCCATCCAGGAATGCTAGCCAAGCTAGTCTTTTTCAGCATGACTATTAACATACCTTAAATAGTCAACATGAATAAGGCCTAAAAAGCACTGCAGACAGGAACTGATGTGAAATTCTGTTTTTACTCAAAAAGGCTCAAAATATTAAGACAAAATTTTAAAGGAAGTCTAACAGAATTATTGGTCTACACAGCAATACCTGAATATGTATATTAAAAATGCTTGTTTATGATTTCCTGTTAGAAGCAGCATCTCTATAAAAATACAGTGCCATCTAGTGGTGCTTCCTTATATGACACTGAATACCGATAAGCCATTGCAACTTATCTGATAATTAAGGGTTCCAATATATACTGTATGTATAATCATCCGCAAAAAATTTTTTATTATCGATGCATGAGAAGGTCACTGATCACAAGCTATACATATACATATATATATGTGTGTGTGTGTGTGTGTGTGTGTGTGTGTGTGAATTTCTGTATGAAGATAATGTCCATATAGTGATGAGCTCGATGGTTTAATTTCTATCATCCTGTGTTTTTGCAGCAAACATGTCTGCAAAAAATAAAACAAGTGATGAATCCAAGGCCACTTTACGCGTGTTGTGTTTTTGGTCTTCTGTGAGTAACGATAACCGCTCATTTGTCCTCTGTGGTCTCGTACCAGCTGATGTTTGTGCACCACTCATACTGATGAGTATATTACACTTGTACACACATGTTTGTGTTCAGCAGTCCAGGAAACCCCATCGGATGTCACTGTGGCATTTTGCATTCTGGCAAGCCAAAGCCTTTTTAATCACGCCTAGGCAATCTTCCTGTAAAGATAATTTTGGGAAAACGTTATTTTATCACACAGCGAATGAAAGGCGTTGATGGAGTTCTTGGATAGTTGTGGCATAACTGCTAGAACTTTTTGGATTGAGATCCAGGCAAAGAGAAACATTTCAATTAAGGAACGCCGGTCGTACTCTCTAGAGAAGAAATGTCAAAATTCTATCACAGGGTTGGTTTCCCTATGCCACTGCACACACACTGCTTCACACATGTGCATGCATATCCTACCATTAGTAATGAAAATGGCAGTCAGCTGTTTTGTCTGATTTAGTAGAAGTCCCATTTTTGTCTAAACCTCTAGCAACATGTTAGTCAACAGTCTGAAAAGTGACATGGCTGTTTATGATCAGATAACATGGACATAATTATCCTTTGGAGCTCGTCGTTATGTCTGGATGTTATGTTTTGTCCAGATTGAAACATTGCAGCCGTAACAACATGCCTGTTAACTCTCTTACAGATGCTGTGAATGCAGTGCCTCTCTGTCCCGCTGGTACTATGAGAAAGATGGACGTCTCTTCTGTAGGAAGGACTACTGGGCTAAGTTTGGGGAGATGTGTCACGGCTGCTCTGAGCCTATCACCACTGGGCTCATCATGGTAATTAATGAATTACCAGTTAATTACATTTTTTTTTTTTTTTTTTACAAATTTATTTTTCAGCTTTATCCTGTCCAAATTTGAAAATTTGTATTTTCTTCCCACATCTCAGCTAAGCTAAGTTAGGTTATGATGCATATTTTCTTTTAAAACTGCAAGACAACAAGACGAGACAAGACTGGTCACAAGACAAGACTTTTTTTTTTTTTTTATGTCTTGCTATTTGTAATCATTTAGTTCATATATAGAAACTGTTCACTATATGAGAAACTAGGCTTTTCTGCTCATATCAGATATGAATAAAATTCACCTTGCAGAAAGGCCAATGTAGTGAAGGGAACGGATGCATGACGTGAAAGAGACACATTTGCTGTAAAGATCGTGCACCTAGGACTTGTGAGTCAGTGGTAGCCAAGTGTGCGATCATATCAACATGGACCACAATCTCAAAGGAATGTTTCCAGCTTCTTGTTCAATCCATACCATCAAGAATTGAGGCTGTTTTGAGAGCAAGAGGAGGTCATATGCAGTATTAGTATGGTGTTCATAATAAAGAGTGTTTTTGTAATATCGCTAATCACTAATTTCAGTACTGGATTTGGCACATTTAAATGGAGAAATTAAAGGTTAGGGTTTTTTCCCCTTGTGGGCTCAATAATGGCAGTTCAAGGATTTTAACTTCTACAGAGACGAACTCAAACCTTATCTAACTCTCTCAGTCTTGCCATCTATCCACACTCGCCTGTCTTTTCCATCACGGCCTAGCTTTGCGTTTCGCACAGCCTCTCCTGTTACACCGGCCAACAAAACACCATTGATGCAGTTATGAGCGCTGTATCCCACGTCTGCCGGAGTCCCATGAATTAAACAGTAATCCCCTGTTTTCCAGCTTGAGATGCTGAAAGAGGCTGTATGTATAATTCAGGGAGATGAGAAAAGATAATGCCAATGAGGAGAAAGTTTGTGCTGGTTGCGAGATGGGGGCGCTCTTGTTCAAGGTCATCTTCTGTTTTACTCAGCATCTGCGCTTATTTTCTAACGGTAAATATATTACGGATGTACGGAAAGGCATGTCGTATTAAGTCATTTTCATTCAGTTTGCAACTTAAAAGCGACAGGTGCTTAAGGTGAATAAATTCTTTTGTATACAATGTTATTCAGAGGAGGCAGATATTACACTCGGGTCTTTGAGATGAATAGTGTTTGATCATGATACTGTAAGCATGAATAAGAGTATGGGTATATAATAAGAGTATCCGTCTGGGTCGCGGAGGAAGCTGGAGCCAATCCCAGCAGACTTCGGGCGAGAGGCGGGGTACACCCTGGGCAGGTCGCCAGTCCAAACAGGACCATTATAATGAATATAATAGATTCAAATAGAAACAAATATTATAGTGGAGCGTGAGTTGGTGCTCATGACCAGTCACATGGAAGATAGTAAAATGTAACATCGACTGTAGCGTTGAGCAAATGATGCATGAACATTTCCCGAATGATTTCCCACACCAGTTCACTTTTTTTAGTGCAGAATTTATCCACAATTCACTGGAACAATCCATTTCCGTGACATCATGCCAAACATTTTTAAGCACCAGAATGTGACTCAAGCATAAACGTCCATGATGTGGTATGACTACATAGCATCACTGGGGTATTACTAAGAAATTGGGTGGATAATAAGATAAGACCACACTATCATTGCATTGCAACAGCTTTTCTCTCAGTATTCATAATGAAAAGATTAAAAAAAAAGCTGCTTTGCAATGTAACATTTTTTTTTTTTTATTTACAGTCAGGAAAGCAAAACTATTTACTGCGTATCTTCTGTAACTGACTTTCTGGCCTTGCAATTTAACCCCAGTCCACACCCTGATTTATGGACACACTGCCTGTGCAGTAGAGTGCAATCACCATAATTAAACTCCCACTTCCTACGCTAAGTTAATTAAAGCTGGCCGAGCGTTCTGTTCCCTTGTTTTCTGCAAGCTCACATTTAGTCAGCTCTATAGACTGACTGACTGACATTTACCCTCCTGTACATTTAAAGCAATCGTATTGGGTCACTCGCCGTAGCTCTAAAACTGCATTCGATAAACGACAAAAAGTAACCCTTGGAAGTCATTACTGTTCAAATGGATGATCAGTTTCTTGTTTCCTTGAATTAGGAAAATTACAAGTGAATATGAAATCATACCTTTTGTTTCCTATAAACAGTGATCGTACAGCTGCATCTACTATACATGGATTATGATTCAACCCAGCTCCGTGTCCAATCAAATGCCTCAACAGTTCTAACGTTTTCAATTGAAAGGTGATTTTTCTGTGGTTGGAAAAAAGATCACACAATGCCGTATGGACCGAACAATGGATTACGTTTAACCATTTTACAATTATTGTATTCAGCCAATCACATTTTCTAATCAAAACTACTTGTTTTACTACTTTTAAGAGTTCAACCATATCCGAATCCACCGTGCTCTTCATCTTCTGCCTTTCACAGAAAGTGATTTATATGCTGTGCAACCTGAGCCAGGACTATAGTGAGCTCACACTTGGCACTCACTGTCTCGCCCCTTCCTCTGTCTGACTCCACAGCAGGACATCCAGAATTAATCTGTTGATGGCAAATTTCTTAATTTAAGCACCATTAAGTGGCATATATGCATAGATAACAATACATAACAATATGTATAGTTTAGAAAAGATTGTGGGTATCACACTTAGTTAAACAAAATGATACATGTGGCGTGTTCCAAAAAAAAGTAAACAACTGTCCAGAGCCAAATGGCCTTGATTTGTATCAAGAGGAAAAGATCCAAGTGATTTTGGAAATGGATCCATTATTGAGGCAAGAGCTTCAGTAACTCTTCATCTGGCTCAGGTTTCAATAGTAACCGTGATTGTAGAGACATCTGCATTTAGATCTATAGGAAATGGGGTTAACATTGTGGTTGAAAGCAGATATGTTCGATGACCATGGTATGATGTGTAAGCAAACGAAGAAGAGCAGCTGTAATTCAGGTGATTTTTGTTGTTTTTTTGTTCAGTGCAGGATGTGGTCAGGTTGTCCACCAGGCAACCACATGGAGTGAAAATATAGCAGGCTCGCATTGCATACACGTCTCATTACATTTCAGAGTTCAACACAGAGCTGTTGCGGAGAAAAGGTGGATCCGGTTAGATGACAAGTGAGCATGTATGGCGTACACAGTGAGAGTGGTACAGGCCCACAGTAAGGGTGAGTCTGATGGCTCGGTCAAGCTGTGAGAGGAATTTCGCTGGTATGGTTTGGGTCCACTTGATGACCACTGGGTACGAAGGCTCACTGAATGGTTTGATGAGGATGAAAACGAGGTCAATCACATACCTGCACAGTCACCAGATCTCAGTCCAGCTGAACACCTACAGGAGATTTTGGAGCATTGTTTTTGTTAGACTGACCTCTATGGCCATCATCAAAACACCAACTGAGGGAATATTTTTGGTAGAATGGTGTTCATCCCTCCATTATAGCGCAGGTGAATCTATGTCAAGGTGCACTGAAGCTCTCCAGGCAGCTTTACAAAGTTCAGGCAACCTTTGTGTTGAATTTAAATACGAATAAAATAAATCATGGCGGCACGGTGGTGCAGTGGTTAGCACTGTCGCCTCACAGAAAGAAGGTCCTGGGTTCCAGCCCCTTTCTGTGTACCTTTCTGTGTGGAGTTTGCATGTTCTCCCCGTGCATGCGTGGGTTTCCTCCGGGTGCTCCGGTTTCCTCTCACAGT
>JAQQZR010000018.1:5905505-5927926 GCA_030068235.1 Notoglanidium macrostoma | reverse complement strand
TCGCCCGAAGATGCTGGGATTGGCTCCAGCTTCCCCGCCACCCAGACGGATAAAGCGCTATAGATCATGGATGGATGGATAAATCGTCTACTCAGAGACGCACATATGGAACTGTTTACGAGTCTAGAATCAGCACTTTCAAAAGAGTGAGAAATAATAAGAAACTGACTGTAACTACAAAGTCTAAGACGGGGGTTCTCAACGTATTAGGTAAGAGGCATCATTTTAAGGATTGTGTGTGTGTATCCTGAAGTAAATCTAGTTAAAGCAATGAGCTTTTCACTTCAGCGCTCAGAGGCAGCCTTTTAGCCGATGTCCGAGAGAGAGACTAAAATATCAGCCAGTTGCCGTTTAGAATGTCGGCATGCAATACAAAGTATAGCAGGACTACTGTATTTTGTAGTGTTTCTAGCTAGAAATCACGCCTGTGCCGTACAAAAATACACTTTTGTTTGAAATAGCCTCTTTGAGCTCTGCCGAAGTGTGCAGTGTAAAGGTCACACAAATAACGCATTTCGCAAGTAGCATTTTCTTTTCCAGTTTTCTTTTCTTCCTGTTCTATTTTTGATCGATTTTTTTTTTTTTTCCTTTAATTGAATTTTCCTTCCAGTAAATCTTTGCCGGTGAAGTCCCAACTTGTCACCAACTCTTGATTCATTTCGCAAGAGGTCATGAAGACTGTAATTTTCTCACATTTCTTACCCTTAGCCATTACTCTTCTCATACCCCACCTCAAGATTAACCCTCCTCCAGTAATATTTTGAAAGTGCGTGACACGCACATGTCTCTCCCGAGGCAAGTGCATGGAAAGTACCTCTGTAACAAACACAACTCCCACTGGCATGAGGCAATATCGCACAAAGGGACTGTTTGTGTCTCACTGTTGCCTAGCTGAGCGTTATATCCGAAGTCTATGAATAACAAAGTTAGCTTCTCATCTGTTGCAATAATATCAGACTTTTGCATTTGCTCTTGCCTGTCTCAGGTGTTAGTTACGTTTGGGCTTTCGACTTCCCGTTGAACGTTAATACCAGGAAAAGAAGATATTGGTTAGTGGCTTTAGCTCGCCAGTGTTTCTAGTAGGCTATGACAAATATGCTGCGGTTTCCAGCAGAAATATATAGACACTGTATACACAGTGATGTCTGATGTATACGTTTCCTTCACCCCTGTGGTCTGGAACAGCATCAGAGTTGTAAACTAAAAATGATGGCTACATTGCTCACTCTTTCCTTTGCCCTGGCCAAACCTGAACTGCATTCCTCCAGCTCTTTGCTATTAATGAATATAAAACAATGTGACATCACATTACTATTAGGATTATGATTCTTTGGAAATGAAATATATTTCATTTAAGAAAGCTGGGAAAATACATTAAGGTTAGAGTTGCTTTGTTGTATTAGTGGAAAAGCTTCAAACCGAAGCAAAATTGGTGTTCGCAAGACAAAAGTACAGCTTATTGTCTACGTGTACGAGTCCTAGATATTTCACCTAAGATTTAGTTCACTCATTGACTTAGTCTACTAAATGTCTTTAGGGAAGCCATGGATGAATAGCACTAGGTTAATACTATCTAATGTTTGCAATGGACAGAATATTAATACTCATTTCAGTTTTTATGTTTATGAGGATTCTAGTAAATTTGCTTACATAATGTCCAAAAGACGTCCAAATCAGAGAGCCACGGCATGAGCGCTTCTCCAGATTCATGAGGTTAGCTAGCGTGACTAGTTAAGCGGATATGTTGCTATGAACATATGTTGGTTATAGCATCAACTTTCATTGTAAAGAACATTCCAGAATAAATCTAGTGTTTGTCACCTTTTTGCGTTCTTTAGGCTCTCAGTCCGTTTTGCAATCGTTCTGCCGCTACAATATGTCACTTCTGCATTTGCCAGACAGCCAGCTAGTTGTAGTAACAGTTAATTGTGAGTAGTTGGGTACTTGCAAGTCACCTTGATCCTCATGGACATGTCACCATGAGTTGTCATGACGACGGATACAACAGTCATGGTACGAATTTCAGCAATGGGCGGTGTGACGCCATGTGCTCTTGGGTCACATGCTAGTTTTTGCTAACTGAGATGTTGGGTAAGGAGCCAGTTTAACAAACATGGGGGTAAAAAATAATCTGTTTAAAGTAATATAAGAGCTAACGGTTTGTCTTTTGACATTTTCCGCATTAAATGTCAGGCTTTGACAGGCAATTCAAAGTTTTGAAAACCGGTAGTTTTCAAACCCTTATATAGTAGAACCTGTTAAAATTTCACCATGTAAAGGTTGTCACACATATGTAGTAGATGCCAGATGGACCACCCCATTCATCCGGCGAGTTGTCTTGATGAATAATGGAACGATTGAATAATAATCAATATCTAAAGAGCTCATTAGCAGAACGTGCCATTGTGCTATTTGACATCTGCGCACTCCTGGAATGAGAGAAGGTAAACGTCTATCTGTGTATTATTATGTTAATTGTTATTAAAGGTGCTGTATGAACCTACAAAGCCCACTGAGATGAAGTACTGACAGCAATGTGACCTCTGTTAACGCCAGACCAGGCTGCCTAGCCGGAAACCATTGATTAACATTATCACTACCCCCTCCTTCTCCACACACACACACACACACACACACACACACACTTTGTAACTGCACCCCTTTGGTTTGTAATGCATTGTGAAATAAGAAACTTTCGGCTCTTTAATCAACCCTTTCACTGTGAAAACAACTAAGTGTGTCTTCGGGTCAATATGAATAAGACAAATAATTCGGCATGTCTTTTTACATTTGATCATTTTGTTATTAATTATTACAATAAGCACTTTTAAAAAAAAAACCTTTGCTTATAGTCTGAGTGTTTAATCGTAAGCTTGATTTGCAGCCAGCTTTGTGTGTGTGTGTGTGTGTGTGTGTGTGTGTGTGTGTGTGTGCGCGCGCAGTATGGGTGTGAAAAAGGGTGCTTGGGTGGGGGGAGGAGGCAACAAGACACTGCGCAGAAGCACATGGGTGGGCTCGGCAGGAAGTGATGAGGTCACAGAAAGACAGAGCGAGAGCGAGAGCGAGACAGAGGGGCGGGTGGAAAAGAGAGGGGGAGAGAGCAGAACGAGGGCAATGTGACAAGCTTTCAGAGATGAGCTCAGCGCTGGGGGCGTGGAGAACTGCCCGGAGAATTGCCTCTCCTCTCTTGGCCGCCGGCTCTGTTTTGTTTTTCGACACTGCCGTGTTTTCTCTAGAATGAGCTCAGCCTAGACGCTGTCATGGTGGGCGACCTGTTTTTATGGGGATTCTGCTGTCTAAAACTGTGGAAAAGGGATAAGAAGGTAAGATGGCGTTCCTCCTTTCTGCTCAGCTGTCTGTCAGCACAAACCTCTCGAGACTTCTCCTCAGGTTCACTCATGACATAAACTATTCATGCGAGACACATGGTAGTTCGTGGGGTGGGGGGGGGGGGGGCAGATAGCGTGTCCTTCGGGGCATCCTGTGGGATGCTGTATTTAGGGAATGGTTTTGAATATTCATGAGATGCGACAGTCCTTGAACTCAGGATTAACCAGCTGTCATTTAGAGAATCTTTTCTGATTTATGAAAGCATGTTGTGGTTTAGGGAAGGACTGCATTTCTCTAAATGGCCCATTTGCTGGAGATCCTGACCTGATCGTTTTGACATTTTTCATGCGCCAATTCCAGCTTTGGCAGTGCACCAGGTCTCGGCATCAACTCATCCTTCATGCATTTACATGCCGTAATTTGAGGTATTATACTCGGTTATCCTTATTGTAACCGTGTTAGAAGGATTGCAGCGTTTCTCTTATTTGTAGCTTAAATACTAAATTGTAGATGGCTTGTGCGTGTCATTAATCATTCAGCCACAGGCCTAGACAATCCCATGTGTCCAAATTACTTTCTGCATTATCAAGGTATTTATGTCTAAGCTTACAAGACTGATGTCATGTCTCTGTGTAGCGTTTACAGCTGCTGGTGAGATTCAGTGAGTCTCACACACACACGGTCATGCTGCATCAGCCTTGGTTCGAAACTCCATCTGGAAAATCTCCTTCTAATGCATCACTAATCTGGGACTTTGTTTTTATAGATTAATGGCAGAGAAATGCGCATCACATGTGTGCCTGATAAAGCGAAGCTGAATGATGGAGGCATTCAGTGAGGCTATGTGACTTAATAAATTTCACACTACAACAACTTTCTGTCTACTATGGGCGGTTTTACCGACCTAAAGGAACAACCCGTCTGAGACCCGAATTCCACTGGGGAACATCATAAATAACCAGGCAGAGTTGGGAAGAGTGAGATCAGCGCTTCGTTGTTTATGCTGCAGACCACAATGTTTAGAGCTCAACTCTCAAGAGGCAGAAATGAACCCTCTGCTGTATCCACTTGGGTTGGATTAAACCTCACCTGTATGTGGAAAACAGCTCCTAAAGACACTTGATATTTCAACCAGACCTAATCCTTCCAAGATGATCCGTGTAAACATGCATTCATGATCTTCATACCACAATCACAGGTTTATATTAATGTGCGTAATATTAATTTCTATAGTAACAACTTGGACACGGTGGAAGGTCCAGATAAACTGAATAAAACTGTATGCGTGATTACCGGTACAGGAACATCTTCTGTAAGATCTTTATTTACCATTTCAGGAAGGAGTCTCCAGCGTCAGGGCTTTGTAATATGACATTTGAAAGTTTTCAGGATGGAAACGTTGTGTGTTTTCCTAACATATTTTTTAAGCTATTCATTTCAAGGGAGAGAATAAAGAAAGAGGCTGGTTAGGGAAGTTTATAGCTGTTTAGAATGTAAGCGATAACAGGAACTAACTTGTTTCAGACCGCATGAAGCATAACTAAAAATGGATGAAGTGCACAACATGTTCTGGATTTTTTTTTTTTTTTTTTTTTATTTTTTTAATGAAAGCATTAGCAAATTGCTGCAGCATCAGGAAAGGAAAACATTTAGGGACATGATATTATAGGAAAATAATCCGCTCTGACGCGGTAACCAGAACTCTTTACATCAGGCTGCATTGTTGTTGTTGTTTTCTGTATTTAGCAATGGCATTTCCACAGGAAAAACAAAATGGAAAGCGTATGCAGCTACTCGGCTTGTTACTTTCTTTTAACTTTTACAAGACTTAAGTCTGAAGTCTTTTTCTTTCAAGTCGTCTACCTATTAAAAGCATGAATGTCGATGCAATAGTTTGGCCGTGTACACAAATGTAACCTCGAAAAAAAAAATGAAACCGAATTCACACAGCTAGGCTCAATACATAGTGTGACAACATTTGCAGGGAAAAGACATGTAAATGCAAATATCTAAATATTCAGTAAAACTCAGTCATCCATGTAAAAGGTCTAAATGAATAGATCAGTCTGTGAGTCATAAATAGGTCTGTTCATAGCGAAATACCACATAAGTCTGGTGGAAGGTTGCCAGCATGAAGCATTTTTAGTTTTGGGGAAATTTCCGGCGCGACCTGTCAATGATGTCATGTTTAAAACGGCAACAGATAAGAGTGATAAATAAATAAGTTACTGTGTCAAATAAGAATTGATTCATTCCTTCGTTTGAGGTTCCTTTGTCAGTTCTGAGGTTTTAAAAGCATTACCGTACAACATATTGGTCACTTTAAGTAAAGGTCTGTCTGTATTTTGTCTGTACACGGTTTAGGTGATTATGGCCAACCTTGTGTGCCATCATGACCTTCAGGCTTTTTACTTGTATGTGTATATTATTCATACTGTATATTGGGTTAAACGTTCCCCTTAAATACTCCCCGCCTCCTCACGTCGCTGTTCTAGACAGCCCATTCTTTGTATTTGAGCTTACATAGCTGTCACCGTCCTCCACTTTTATGGTTGATATGTGTGAGGAATTAAAAAGAGGAACCTGACCTTTTTGGAGCACATTGACATGATAAGCGCTCACATGGGAAGGGAATGTTTTATAAACTTTCCATAGCAACGTATAACGGTAAAGAGGGATTTCCCATAAACCCTACTCCATATCTTATCCTTGATTAGTAAGTGTGTCAGTGTTTTTGGGAGCCATGTGTCAATTATGAGACACTAAGGAGGGCTTTCTGGAGTCCAGGAAGATGAAGTGAAAAGCCCCTGTAAAGCAGTTCGCCATGTGGATATGTTGATCTGTTTTTAGGACCAACAAATGTCCCCATAATAATAAGACCGTGTGACGATTTTGGCTTTGACACGTGGATGGTCGCCATGAGCGTTTATTGAAAATGAAGGGACGTTTTTCTGAGAATTATCAGGCTATGTTAATACAGACGTCAATCCAAATAGCTTACAGGATTACAAGAACGTGCGTCGTGAGCTGAAACAGTTTCCGGCTAAAATCAAATCTCGTTGAGCCGGAAGAGACACACATGATGTAGACTAATGGACCAATGAGTCTAATAGAGCTTATGGTCTTTGTCTTCTTCCTGTGACCTTGATGAGTTTGGATTGCATGTTTGGACCGCCTGGCTGTCCCTCCTACGTGCATGGAAACAGTCGTTCATGTTGTGAAGAGCTCTTGGCCACATGAGATGCTGTTTTTCGACAACTGCTTTATTGCAGAAGTGGTCAGAGTGTTTTGTGCACACATGCCGGTCAGCCTGTATGTTTGTGGTCAGCCAGTTGTTGTTTCCTGAGGTTTCAGGCGTATAAGGAGCTTGGCAAATGGTTCTCATGAAATGGTACTATGTATGGAGAAAGAGTAGGAGGATTGCGTCATGGCTGTTTCCTCTGGTGGTCTTTTGATGCGGTTTGCACATTGGAGTAGCTTGAGTTCTGGGCAGGACTGTTTACTATACCAGAATAACTCGCTGGTTACTTTACTGATTAGGGATGCACTGATAGCAGAACGAGTACAAGTACTGAGTTTTATGTTTAAGGATACTGACGTGAATAGGGATTGTAAGGACGTATGGCCTGTGCACACAGAGTAGTATCAATGAGCGTGGTCATCAGAAATAAACGCAAGGTGCCGTAAATTGTACCTTGACTGGCTGACAATGCGTGGACCTGGCGAGGCCATGTCCCAGAGCTCAGTGCTTGCTGAAATGAACTGCCCTCTTCCATAAGCGTTTTTCTATAAAATACAACAGTGGTTAATGGAAACAGCGATTTGCATAAACGTGTCTGAGTATTTACTAATGTATCTAATGTCTCTCCGTATTAAGGCAGTTTATTAAATTGTATGCGAATTATTTACGGCTTGATTATAAGGTCGACTGCTGCAATCTGAAAGTCAGAAGGTTTTGTTTAAAGCAGTTAGACATCCTCGCATATTTGCCAACGAGGTTAACAGTATCAGTTCAACCGCAAAGTTTGTAGCTTAATTTAGTACTGCATCAGTATTCTATTGTCATACTGTCCTTACTGTTTACACCGCTCTTTCCAAAAGTGAATCAAGTTAATGACCTTGTGTTTGTGAATGCTTGTCTCGAAAGCCAGCAGGCCTGACACCACCATTCAGGATCTGCTGACTCATAGACGAGCCATTTGATCTCAACCTCCATATTACGTCCATGTTCATAGGATTATGCATCGTAATCTGGGCATCATTTAGCTTTGCATATTGACTTGACATCCATAGACTCTAGGAAATCTGTAGAAGCTTACTGTAAAGACTGTGATTGTTGTGAGTGATTGTGCTGTGAAAATAATGGTCATTTATGAGGGGCCACGTAAGTATAGTCGCTGTGCCTGTTACGTCGATTATTGGCGAGATGATGGAAGCGAGTCTGAACTGAGTGACTGGAGTGAATTTGTATGCCGGTGATATTCTCTTCTGCTAGAATGAGCAGTGTCGGGATCAATGAGCATCGATTTCTGTTTAAAGCAGATTTAGTTTTTCCTGACTGTTGAATTCTAGGGGTCTAGGGGTCATGTCCGCCGGTTTAGATCTGTTTTCTAAATTCAGCTCTTGCTTTAATTTGTCTTACTGTGCAGGTTGATGATGATGATAACTAATATGAGTAATAGTGGTAGTAATATTACTAGTATTTTTTTTTTTACTCACATTTTTATTGCAGCGTTTATATTAAAAGAATATTTCTTTTATACAATGTAAACAAGAAATTTATACTGAGTGATCTTTCAGACACAATATGGCCAAATGTTCTGTTTATTTTGGCTCCACTTGTGGAACTGGATCCCAAAGAAGCCACACTCACTTTATTACTCGTAGGCCACAAGAGCATTAGTGAGGTCGGGCGCTGATGTTAGGCGAGGAGTCCTGGGGCACATTCCCGTTCATTCCAAAGGTGAACCCCATCAGTGGGGTTGAAGTCAGGTACTCTGTACGTCTCACATTGATTTGTCCATTCCAGTTAAAGGTCCTTCCACAAAAATTGGCTTCTCTTTATCCATTTTATCTTCATCTGACAAGTTTTTATGTTTTACAATTCTAAAGTTGTTTGCCTGGAAAGTAATGTTTGCCCTGTCCACCTATGATTTTGCTAACACTAATGTAGTAACCGTTTCAAACTTGGAATGCTGCTTGACCAATCAAATCAGTAGACTGGAACTAAATGTTGTATAATAGTTCTTTAACATTCGGAAAATTCCGTGTGGAGGCATTTATTCAGCCGGAAGGAGAAAGGAAGGAGTCTCCAGTGTCAGTGCTTTGTAAGATACAGAGGCTGTGTCCACATTAATACAGTTTAGCTGTAAAACTGCATTTTAAAATGAAACAATCTCCGTCCAGAGGAGCGTTTTATATATATATATCAGAAATAATCTCCATCCATACTAGAATGCTTGAAAACGCACATCGCGTGACAGTTCACGTACACTGAGCATCGGCATGCCGGTATAAACAGGAGGCAGATGGTCTACTCGGTTGTCAGTTGTCTATTGTCTACAGTTGGTTGCCTAGTTACAGATCACTCGAATAATAGCTTGCCTCCTGCACACGTAGGCTGTTGTAGAATTACAAAACGCAGAATTTAACTGCATAACAGCTGCTATCAAAGACAACAAGACATTATCCATGCTGAATTCACCACTGGTAGTCATTTCTGATGTCGTTTGTTTTCGTCCAAAATGGTGAAACCGAATCAGGAAAAGATACAAATGTGGCTGTCATCGTTTCCAAAACTCTACGTTTCGGCCCGTCCACACTAAAACATTTTTCAAATAAATACCGAGCAACGGCGTTTTCAAAATGCTCAAAATGTATTCGTCATAAGCCAGCGCTAAAACTGTTCCTTTAAGTTTTCAGACATTAGAGAGTCTTCAAACTGCATTGTTTTTCTTATTAACTCCAAGAGAGAAAACAAATAGAAGCCAAGGGAATAGCCATCTATAGCTATTAGAATGCAAATGATAACAGGAACTGATTTTTTTATACACCAAGTGTACCTATAAGTAGACCAAAAGTGTGATGTGATGTATGTGGTAAGTGTGATGTGTCATATGTTGTTGGCTTTGGCAAATTGCGCTCCTGTATGAGCTGTAAAACATTTCAGGACACATTATAGGAAAATAATCATATCACTGATTAATTTCTTATAACAATATACTCCATTGTTTTTGTTCTTTACCTAACTAACTCTAAGAACTTAATTAACTGTTAACTGTTTTCAGGTTGCAGGTGAGCAGAAGTATCACCCCGAGTGTTTCACCTGCCTGAACTGTCGCACCTTCATCGGCGATGGAGACAACTACGCTCTGGTGGAGAGGTCCAAGCTTTACTGGTGAGTCACACAGAAAACCATCAACCTGCTATCTCAATCTGAAATCTGTTCAGCCCTTTCTGGGAAATGGATATTTCTGAGTAATGTAAAGTTACTTTTGATTTGGACTACAGCACGTAGAATCACCTGACATGTTCAGACAAGTAGAGGAAGTGTGTGAGATAAGAGATTAGTTTTGTGACTCGGCAGCTTTACCTAGTGTTGTGTTCTTTCAGGCATGAATGTCTGCATTGTAGTAAAGCGGGAGCGGGTTTGTCTGGATTGCTTATTCAGTTGGAATCAGCTGTGCTAGAGCAAAACTAATAGCAGCCTATGCAACTGACCTAATGTTGAATAAGTGATATTGTGTATCCATCCATCCATCTATCTATACACACATTACTGTCACAGGCACATGAAATGAAAAGCTGTAAGGCAAAGATGCCTTAAAAATAATGAAATGAAATGTTTCTATATTTTAATACCATAAACTGCAGCAAATAATTGCAAAGACAGTGTTTGGTGTGACAACTCCGTTTCTTTTTTTGTGCCGACACGTCACGCAATTCTATTTTTAGTTGTGAAATAAACATCTATAATTGAATTTGCGCATAAGACGACTGAACATATTCATGTCACTGATCAGATTCGTTTATTTTTTTGTCTTTGACTAGTGGACATTGTTATTATGAGACAATCGTGACCCCGGCGACCCTGCCCGACTCTCCATGCTCGAGAATCCCTCACACAGTCACGCTGGTGTCTATTCCAGCCTCCACAGATGGAAAGCGCGGCTTCTCTCTCTCCATCGATCAGGGAAGCAGCCCGAACGGCTACAGTACTGACTACAACCACACGGTCCGCGTGTCCCAGTGAGTTTGTGCTTTAGGGCTATTTCATATATATATACGTACATACTCGTACTCTTAGCAAAGATAGACTATAGAAAGGATTTTTTTGGTTTGAGAAAAATATAGTTTAGTGTGTTGGTGCGTCAGGCTAATCAGCCATCAGCCCTCTATTCTGTCCCGCAGCTCCATTCTCACATTTTAAGGTTGTTTTACTGTAGTACAAAACGTTAGGTGAGGTGTATGCATAGTGTTATTTAACTGTCAGTGGAAAGTCCTTAGTAATACTGTTTGTGTGTGTGTGTGTGTTAAGAGTGGATTCTGATTGCATCAGTCCAGATGTGAAGAACTCCATACATGTTGGTGACCGTATCCTGGAGATCAATGGCACCCCTATCCGTAATGTTCCAGTTGATGAGGTACTGAAAAACAAGTGTATGGAAAAAGACATAGTCTATCCTCTTGATAGTTGTGTATGTGTGTAAACAAGAGCATGCAGTGAGGTAAATAACCTTTGTACTGAACATTTGGCTCCCCCTTGTGGCCTGCACTTTAGATCGATTTGCTCATCCAAGAGACCAGTCGACTCCTGCAGCTCACCATCGAGCATGACCCCCTGGACTCGGACAACCCCGTGAGCCCGTTTGAGGATCAGGTGGACGGACCGAGCCCACTGCCCGAGACGCACAGCCCGCTTCCACCGATCACACAGCCACCCAGTCACGACATCAACAACCTGCGCTCACGCATGATCACGTCAGTCAGGCTCACTTTACTTTTTATTCTTAGGATGCATCCTAATTAGTGCATTTCTATTTTTCCTAGCTACGAACATGTGAATGCGATTCTGCCTACGATGAATTAACTTATTTCCTCGTGTCCAGGCGTAGCTACAGTATTGATAAGTCACCGAGCTCCAGTAATGCCGCGTCCCCTATGTCTCTGAGGAAGGACATCGGACGCTCCGAGTCTCTCCGCGTCGTGACGAACCGCACGCACAGGATCTTCCGGCCTTCCGATCTCATTCATGGAGAAGTGCTCGGAAAGGGCTGCTACGGGCAAGCTATTAAGGTATACACACTCACTCACGCACTTTGCATAACAGCTCCGCGCTTGGTTTATGTATTAACGGAAGGGAGTGCCGCCGTTTCCCGGTAATCAAATGAACAGAAGCGGTCTGCTCGATCTGAAACACAGCTCTGTTGTTCATTTCCCAAGAATAAAAATGTAATGCAAATAGAACAATGGAAGGTTGACTGCCTGAGAAGAGTTTTTCTGAACATTGCCAGGAGGTGGCAGGAGCGAGACAAAACGCAGGTGGCTGAGTCTCTGTCTACTAGTTTGATGCAAATGTTGAGTTTGTTTAAAAATAAAATTAGACAAGGA
The DNA here is from genome assembly GCA_030068235.1 of Notoglanidium macrostoma. Lineage (NCBI taxonomy): Eukaryota > Metazoa > Chordata > Actinopteri > Siluriformes > Auchenoglanididae > Notoglanidium > Notoglanidium macrostoma. Next base: position 5,915,986 of record JAQQZR010000018.1, on the reverse strand, counting down.
AAAAAAGGAAATGTAAAACCAATTTAGATTAAAAAAAAAAAAAAAATGTCACTTCCTTCCATCAGATCGTAAAATCCAGTTTGTTTTCTTTCTAATGAAAGATTCATCACTAATACAACAGAACAAACACACAGAATGAACAGGATTCATGGAGAGCAAGCAAGTTCACTACTTTATTCTGTACTACGTGTGCTCATTTATCTAGGGTGCAGATGTAACTTATTTGAAGTTCCCTGCGTCCTCACGCGTCTCGATCATGGTTGGAATTTTTCCAGCTTGTCAGATCTTGTTCCTGATTGGCTGGTAATGGTGAAATAATATCACACAGCATCGCTCTATGCTGACTACACACTACTTGTTATGACGTACCTTAAAATACTTGAGCTCGAGTTAAACTCGCAACTCTGAACGTGTGCTTAGATGGCTTGTGCATCTCCCAAAAGAACTGTAACAGTGATCACCTTGAAACTGCTTTAACATCCTGGATCATTTCAGCATAGTTAGTTCATTTCATTACAAGGTTTTTTTTTCAGTTTTTTTTAGGTTTTTTTCAGTTTTCCTTATCCAGATTTCTGTAAAGCTGCTTTCATGTAATGTCTTGTGTTTATCCACTTTACAATCACAACTCTACACTTGTGATAGAAAGTGATAGAGCAGTAAGAAAGAAGAGGGAAATTGTAATGAAAATAGGTTTCTTTCAAATAAGTAATGACACAGGCAGGGTGCACTCCAGATTCGGAATGACGGTGTGTTTTGCTGGAGAGTTTTGATGACATCATGTTTTAAAGATGTCCACTTGACAGCAGTTAATGGAAACAGCCAGTGATTCAGTTTGCTCAGTCTTTTGAAATCAGAATAACACGCACACAGAGACACACATTCACATGGACAGAACGAGAAACGCGCAAAGTGAACTTTCAGCTCTGTATATCATATTATAAGCTTTACTGAAGGTCTCACTGTTTGTGTGTGTGTGTGTGTGTGTGTGTGACGGCAGGTGACCCACAGGGAGACGGGTGAGGTGATGGTCATGAAGGAGCTCATTCGCTTTGACGATGAAACCCAGCTGACCTTCCTTAAGGAGGTAAGAAATGCACACTACCACCATCATCCAAATCCTACAAACTCATCTGGAATGGAAAATCCATGAGAAGAGAAACACAAGGCAGATATTTGTGGTATATTGTTTTTTCCTACCATTACTTTTCTTTTCATATTCTATAGTGTAGAATGAATACAGCAGTTCTAAAAGCAAATCGGTATAGATCTGAGAGGTCGTAAGTAGCCTACAGTCATTGCTATGGATTGGAAAATATTCCAGGCTTCCAGACTTACTGATGAAAGTTCATTTGGAAGAAAATTCTCATTTCTGCCAAGGAATTCTTAAAAGCATAGAAATAAAAAAAGGAACGAGGTGGTGCAAAGTTTCCCACATTTGTATGTGACATTTTCTTCTGAAATTCTAATCTGCAAGAAAGTAATGGTTAATATAAATGATTTCAGCATTCAGTAATAATTTAGTATACACATCAATTATGAAGTCAGTGTGAATATTGACTACACAATTGGATGTAAAATAAGTTTAGTGTCTTAGAACTATAATCTACAGAAATGATAAAGTCAAAACTCTTGTTATGCTTGAGTGGCTTTTATAGCAGTATGAATATGTTTCACACTGTTTTCTTTTTCACTCTAGATAAGCTCCATATAGACGTTAATAATGACAGATTTTAATTTGGTTTTAGGTAAAAGTAATGAGATGCCTGGACCACCCCAACGTCCTGAAGTTCATCGGGGTCCTCTACAAAGACAAGCGGCTGAACTTCATCGCCGAGTACATCAAAGGAGGCACCCTGAGGGACATCATTAAGAAAATGGTGTGTGTGTGTGTGTGTTTTGGGGGGGATGTTTTATATCTTGTTTGGAAGTTGCTATGTGTTTAATTTCATGCACTGCATCACTTATGTTCAATTTTAAATGTATTAATGCATGCATGCTATGCTGTAAGGTCCAAATTTTAGTTGGTTCTATTTCCCAAAAAAACTAGCCTGATTTATACCACTGGGACCCTGACCACGCAGCTACTGAAGATGAATGAAAGAAAGTTGTACGTTAATGATTGTGGTCTTTGTTTGTCCTCCAAGTCATGTCTTTCTGCTCACGCGTGCTCAAACTAAAAACCTCCCGCTCGCATTACATATCTACATGTACTGTGTGATATATCTATATATACTGTGTGCAAATATATAGTGTATATATATATATATATATATATATATATAACCTGTGTCTCTCACATGTACAGGACAGAAATTATCCCTGGAACCAGAGAGTGAGTTTTGCGAAGGATATTGCATCTGGAATGGTAAGTGTGAGGTCACATGACTATAGTATGTTATTTTAACATAATGTAGAATTTTGAATTCAGTATCCAAAAAAATTACATGTCATGAGCTATTCCATTATGCATAGTCTATAGTTCCATTCTATTCCGTTATACACTGTTATGAATGACTGTCATGTCTGAATTTCTGCCCACACTGCCATCTTGTGGCCACACTAAGAAATCAGATATAAGTCACATTACTTTTATATTTATTCATCTGATATCCAAAAGCAGCATCCAGTCCTTGCTTATATCTTAGAAGATGATGGTTAATTAAAGTTCAATCCTTTCTCTTATTTGGCAACCCGGTACACTACTTATAGATTCCTGCATCACAAATCCAGTGGAAACTGAACACTATTAGAAATCGTTGGCTGTGACTGAATGCAATATGTGACTGTTTTTCCCCGTTACCATTCCCCAGGCCTACCTACATTCCATGAACATCATCCACCGTGATCTGAACTCTCACAACTGTTTGGTCAGAGAGGTGAGTATACAAACCAGATTTGCATTCTCAGTGCAATTAAATTAGCTGAAATGCGGTAAACGGATCCCAGCAGTGTGACCTGTTCATACTGGTTTTTATTTGTGCTGTGCCAGATTGCACAGGGTTCTTAAATAAATAAAAATAATAATAATTGTCAATTTTCTGTGGTAGAAGAGGAATTGTCACACTACCTTCATTGATTATTTTCCTACAACTGCCTGCATTATCAATTTTTTTTATTCATTATATCTCAAGGTATGAGTGACTGCTATAGGTTACTAAAAGTGACAAGAGTCATTGATTATCCAAATCATAATAAAAACAAACCAAGACCGATATAATACGTCCAGTCAGTGTGAAATTGCATTCGCTGGCTATCTGAGCCTGAGTCTCTTGACCTTTCTTGGAGGTTCTGAGGGATTCTGAAGAAATATTAAGTGATTTTTTCCTGCAACATTAAAACACAAGAGGCAGATCTTAGGCGTTGTCCACACAAATACCTTTTATTGTCAATTTTGCTATGTTTACACCTGGCGGAGCATTTATAAAACGCCATTTTAAAACTGGCATGTGTTAGATGGCTTCTATAGGCATCGTAAACATTCAAATTGGAATTTTGCCATCAAATATACAGATATATCGGGAGTTTTGGCATATTGTACTATACGAATTTCTGCAGTTTGTGAATTTTCCTGAAGTAAAATGTTTTTCTCTTTTACAAATATCTCAATTTTTAAAAGAAATCATCTTTCCCTTCTCAGAACAACAGTGTTGTTGTGGCAGACTTTGGGCTTTCTCGCTTGATGGTCGAAGACAAGAACCAGGACAAACTGGGGAAGATCCAGGGTGTAAAGAAACCAGACAGGAGGAAGAGATACACGGTTGTGGGCAACCCTTACTGGATGGCTCCAGAGATGATTCATGGTCAGTCTTGCTGTCTGTTGGTCTTTCTTTTTTGGATTTATTTTTATAAAACAGTAGGGAAGTACCTTATACGTTTCATCTTTCATCTTGACGTACGTATTTGCTGAACTACACATGTTTCGTAGGGTTTAAAAATCTTTTCATCTTGCATCATAAAGTTCTAGTTTTATCTTGTATTTTAATACACAAATGTACAGAAATGGTGAATCGGATCTATTGTAGCTGTTTTTAACTTCCTGTCTAATGCCTTTCTGTTTGCTTTGGATGTTCTGCGCTGTAGGAAAGAGCTACGATGAGAAGGTGGACATCTTTTCCTTCGGCATCATGCTGTGCGAGGTGAGTGATCTGGGGGAATAATTGTTGGCTCGGCTTGCTGTTAAATGTTTGAACTATCCCTTCTTCCTCTGCACGGGATCTCAGGCAGTCGTTTTTAACAGGCAACCCAGCATAGTACCCATTGCTGTCTTCTTCAGCTTCACTTTAAAGAGGATCTTAATAACCCTGTTGCCATTACTGGACAGTTTCTTAAGCTCAAACGAAGGCAGCGTTTGTAATCTGGTGTGGTTTATGCCTTATTCTCTGTTCACTAATTAACAGTGCATGTCCAGTTGACCATCTCAGCTGTAAAATGTAGTTTCCTTTTTGATCAAATTTAGCTTCAACAAAACCAAAAGAAGATTAGAGTAAACCTCCTAAATGAAGATTTCCTGATTCTTTCGCAGATTATCGGGCGAGTCAACGCAGATCCAGATTACTTACCCCGAGCCATTGACTTTGGCCTCAATGTGAACGGTTTCCTGGAGCACTATTACCCTACAGATTGCCCCCACTCTTTCTTCCCCTTGGCCGTCTTGTGCTGTGACCTGGATCCTGAGAAACGGTGAGGATCTGCTAATATATCCAGCCTCACTGTATTTTTAGACTACTCATTTAAGCTTCAATGAGACTAGTGGTTTCTCTAAATTTGTACACAATTTCTTTTTGCTTCAATAAACAAATATCAGTAAATAGAAGTTAAATGAATATACATGCTATGCATATCACCTTTCTTGTACAGATTAGAAAGTATGGAACACTGTGGAATTCAAAAGCAAATAAGTAGTAATAAACCGTAATATGGTACGTGCTGCTATAATATGAAAATACTCCATGTCAGGGTGGTGTGATGCTCTGGTGCTACTGGTACCTCCCTGAATGTGTGATTTTCCCATAACAGCACACGTCGATGTATTTTATTCTGCTTAATTCGCCAACACCTATGTTGTAAGTAAAGACGGCTAACTCGTACGTTTTATAAGATATTTCATTGACATTCCACATCATAACACCTACATGTATAAACAGTTGTTCCCTTACCAGCTTGCCAAAATGCAGATTGTTGTGTTACTGAGAGAAAAAAAAAGGTTCTCTGTTCTCTCCTATGGCAGAAAACTCTTTACACATTTATGCATTTTTATATGCAATTAAAAACATACATTTTTCATCTTTTTTTATTATTAGTCTTTGATTATGTGAAATATCCACTGCATTAGTCCCGGTGAATTAACTCTTCCTATAGAAACAATAATGTTTTATAACATGCAAATTATTATAAACGTGTGATTTGCCTTGCAGCTGGAACTATGATCAGATTGAAAAATCTTCTGGCCAATCAGAATTGAATATTCAACAGTGTTGGTGTAAATACTGTAGATATTAATTTGTCGAAATACTGTAGCCTCAAGAAAACGTTGAGATTGCATCATTCTTGGCGCTGAAACAGACGTTTCGCATTTCACCGTTTTCCCTTTGTCATGATACAGTTCATGACCAGTTTAAAAATCTGGAGAAAAGCGTTGAACAGGTTGAACTTTTAAGTTAAGAACTAGCAAGAACCATGCACATGTATGTTTATATTTTAATGTTTTTGTTTTGCATGTTCTGATCCTTGCTAATGACTGGAATGTGGCTTTTCCTCTCTCGCAGGCCTGCTTTTGCAAAGCTGGAAGAATGGCTTGAGAAGCTAAAGATGCACTTGGACATGCGCTTCCCGCTGGTCTCAGAGCTGGAGCAGGTCCATCTAGACTTCTGGCAGAAGCATCCACCTGATGAGAACAAGCTGCCCACTCCTCGAGAGCAGCCCGAATAGCCAATCAGGAGCTGATCTCATGGTGTTCATTCCAAACGTTATGAAAAACCTGCTGGATAAGGAGTGCCTGGGCTTCAGCACTGGTGCCATTCCATGCTATTGGACTGGCATTCAGTGAAGTTCTCTCCATAACTGGAGGTCCAGAGTAGGATTTGGAGAGCACAGTTGATGCGAATTCAGTGGATTTTGAAGACAACATGGAAGAATTCATTTTCCTTCCTCCTGAAATCCAGGGCATCATTGCTCTACTGTCACTTTAGCTTCGCCAGTGTCTCATCAGAGTTATTGACATCCAGTGTCCACATTTTAACTGAATTATTGATGTCACAGCTAATTAGGAAATGGTGTACCCATCTGCTTTTCATTCAAACCGTGTAAAAAGGACCCATATTCTGGAGGCCCCGTGTTCGGGAATTCAAACAAGAAAGTAGTGCATGTTTGTAAATAGTCTGTTCTTCTGCCCTGCTCGTTGTTTGGCAGCGAATACCAGACAAAACGGACTTCTTCGAGATGAATGAGTGTGTACAAAATTCTTCCTTTAGTTTTGTCTTTCAATCCATGTAGCTTTGACAATGTTTTGTCTACATCAGGGGCGTCAAACTCATTTTGAGTAACAGGCCACATTATATTTAGTCCAGATGGACCAGTAACGCATCAGCAACTCCTTACATTCTGAATACACGAAAGAATAAAACATATTTCATATTCAAAATAGAGGAACAGGATGGTAATTCATTACAAAAAAAACCCCAACATGATGGTTTTACCATACTGTGCCTTGCATAAGTATTTACCATCCTTGATGTAATTTTTTTAAGTCTATACAACTTAATAATATTGAAATATAAAAATGTGATTGCACAAGTATTCACCCTGACTGCTGTGAAACCCCTAAATGACTTCATTTAAAAAGAGTTTATCTTGCTAATGAATGAATGAATACATAATTGGCACATTTTAACAGAGACTAAGTATATGGCCCTGGGTTTATTGCAGTATTTTTCCTCCTAGTGAAATAACAGAGACTAGCTCTTTCTTTTTCATTCTCTTACAGCCCACAAGATGATTTTAACTTAAAACACGGATTCTAAATTTATTCGGTGGGCCACATTAGGGTGGCCATTTGTTTGACACCCCTGATCTAAAACAAGGTACGCGCTTCTCTTGGTACATTACATCATCGACACCTACAAGGTGATACCGGTAAAAGTTGCCTAAGCCCAAAACACAGTGTACATACCTTATTAGAATACATATTGTACATGTTTTAGATATTGTACAGATATTATTTTGTATACAGTTATGACATTGCCATATTTTTTATTGGGCTGTGGGTTGAAACGTAAGACTGAGAGACTTCCTTTCCATGCAGAACAGGGGCATGTGTGTCTGTCCTATAGGTCTTTCTATAGGCGTGTGTTTGTTTTATTTGCTCACACTTGCATTTACTTTATTTAGATAGTAGTATTAGACACTGTAACATCTGGTCTCTCGCAATCAGGTGCGGAAACAGTGTTCAGTTGAGACAATGGCAGGTTCGCTATCGTCTCGTTCCATGTAAACTCTCTGGTGAAAGAATGAGGTTTGCATGAAAAAGATGAAAAGAAAGGAAATCTGTTCCTACACCACTCTAGCGGTTTTAGTCCATTGCCGCCTCAATGATGTTTGCCTGCGTCTCACTAGTGTGTGAAACTCCCTATGGGAGACGTCCTGTTTACACGAACTTGCTGCCTGTAAATATGTCCGTTTATGTGGTCAGAACCAGCTACTTTCCTTGTTTTTGGGTTTTTTTCCCCCCCGGCCTGTTGGGGATCAGCTGCATGGTGCCTTGGCTACATGAGGGTTCCTCCACACATTTGGCTATTCTTCTAAAACAGCAAATGCTGTCTTTCTGGAAGTAAACACAGCGGAGGACTGTGTACAGATGGCAGTCACAGGCCAAGAGATGGAAAAAAAAAATAAAGAAATCTTTTCTGTACAGAACCACTGAAAATTTTGTATAGGTTTTCCACTTATTTACTTTGCACTAAATACGGAAATGGCGATCAGAACAAAGTAGGCGCCTTTTTTTTTTTTCCCCTCCTTTCCTAATAACAGGTAAATGGATCATGTTCTGATTCTTATATGAATGCAAGACACTGATGCTCTTTTTTTGGAAAAATGTCAGTCCTGGGAAATGTTTTATTCTTAGTAGCAAATAAGTGTGAGAGAACTTGCAAGAGATGTTTGTATATATATATATTGTCCATATGTGAGGCATCTACTGTACATAAGTCTCATTACATTCATGAGTGTGTGGCAGCGAGAAATCTCTTTACACTTTGTCATTCTCCTTGCTGTGTTACGTGAAGTGAGATTGTAGGCCAGCTATATTTTTCAGTTAATTGATTATATTCTATAAACTTATTTTTGCTGAAACCTATGAAAGCCATATTTTCCATAGACGGGACTTGGCATCGCATCGTAATAAGCCGGAGTGTGTCAAAACACTCACACTACATGTAAAATATTGTAGAATATGCAATAGTGCAAGAGAAAAAACGAAGTAATCGTAAACATACATTTCTGGGTAAATTCTGTGGCTCTTTTAAGACATGTCAGTGGTATTTCATTACTTCAATTGTAAGCATTTCTTCCAAGTTCGATACACAGGGGTTTGGAGCCCACAGGCTCTCTGCTGCCTAAAGAAAGATCCTTTGTGAAAGATGTTCTGTTTTGTAACGACTGCTTTTAATCATACAATGTCATTTTCACTGAATGCTGCTTCACCTCCATTGAAAGCACTTAATGTCCTAGTCTAGTATTGAACCTTGATAGTCTAGCTCAGGGCATCATTACTGAGAAAAAAAAGTTATTACTGATATTAGTATTCCACTTAAAGTACAGTGAAAATCCCATCATGCACGCTTGGCTCTTCAACAATACACAGTATATACAGCAAAGTGTACATTTTGATCCATGTGAAAAGTGTATGGGCATGTAACCTGGATGTGTTTCCACTTTTATGTCAAGCATGATGACGGTGAGCTTTTGTGTGTGAATGCTGCAGCAGTCCTTCTTTGCAAAGGATCGTTTTACCTCTGAATATTGCTGTGCCTTTGTTTTAAGCTAGCCTTGCCAACGAATTGTAGAGCATTCTGAAACGTTTCGTTTCGTATCTGATTTTTTTTGTTGTCAAGTCATTTTAAGCCTGATCGATTTGATTTCCTGTCATTGCTGATCTGTTGATGAGACTTCCTGTTGCTTTCAATATTTATGCTGTATTTTCCATAGATTCATTGTCCGGTTTGATATTTAGTTACATGACTTATTTTTTCTTTTAATTTAATAGTCGTACACAAGCTGTGAAAAAAAAAAACAAAAAAAAAAACAACATATTCTGCACTTTAAAATTCTGGCCATGAAAATTGAGAATCCAAGGAGTCGACTATATTTGATTGCAGCTGGAATAAAACTGCCGCTCCTTAACAGTTAAGGCTGTGTTCATGTTTGTTTGTTTTTTTCTTTATTAACATAATGAGATATGATAAATTCAGCTGAGTTCACGTCACAAAGTTAAAGTTTTATAAAATAATTTGGTAAAAGCCATCACTATAGCCTTAAGCTTCATATCATATTTATTAAACTTAAATAGGTGAACTGAAAAAAGTAGTAAGGCAGGTCATATAAAAGTACACGTATTACAAACTCCAGTACATGTACTGAACTACACATGATGCTTTTCCTGTAAAGGCAAGAAGCGTGTTATATTGCAAAATAGCTTAAACAATATACTGTTTAAGATGATGACGAAATGGCTGAACACAAGAAGAGAGAAGAACTTGTGGGATTTAGTGACAGTGACTAAAAGTTTAGCATATGTTCATTTTAGGCTTATAAACAGAACAGTACCAGTCAAAAGATTGACTACATGTACTCATTCATGGGTTTTTTCTTTATTTTGATTATTTTCTCCATTGTAGAACAATAATGAAGACATTAAAACTATGAAATAACACATAAACACTTCAAAATATATAACATAAGTCACAAGAAATTATATGTAACTACTTCAAAGTAAGCAATGTTTGCCTTGACAGCTTTGCAAACTATTGGCATTATCTTAACCAGCTTCATGAGGTAGTCACCTAGAACAGGTTAACAGGTGAGCCTTGTCAAACATTACTTAGTACAATTTCTTCCCTTCTTAAAGTGTTTGAGACCATCAGTTGTGTTGTGTCCAGGTAGTGTTGCTATAAATAGTTCTATTCAACAACTGTAGTAATCCATATTACATCAAGAACCACTCAACTAAATAAAGAGAAATGACAGTCCATCATTACGGATAAACATGTAACATCAACCTATGTGTATAATTATATATCAGCTTGTTTGAGCCCCCAAAGTCCGGTTTGTTTGACCGGTGCGATCGCCGCATGCCATGCTCGAGCGTGGTTCACTCGGCCCAATTGGAAGAGGGGCGGCACGGTGATGCGCTGGTTAGCACTGTCGCCTCACAGCAAGAAGGTCCTGGGTTCGATCCCCGGGTCACCCAGGATGCCTTTCTGTGTGGA
>JAQQZR010000018.1:5864680-5876541 GCA_030068235.1 Notoglanidium macrostoma | reverse complement strand
TCTCTCTCTCTCTCTCTCTCTCTCTCTCTCTCTCTCTCTCTCTCTCTCTCTCTCTCTCTCTCTCTGTGTCTCTCTCTGTGTGTCTCTCTCTCTCTCTCTCTCTCTCTCTCTGTCTCTCTCTCTCTCTCTCTCTGTCTCTCTCTGTGTCTCTCTCTCTCTGTGTGTGTCTCTCTCTCTCTCTCTCACTCTCTCTCTCTCTCTCGCTCTCTCTCTGTGTCTCTCTCTCTCTGTGTCTCTCTCTCTGTGTCTCTCTGTGTCTCTCTCTCTCTCTCTCTCTGTCTCAAATGAAGCTATTCAGTTCATTCACATGTGAGCAAATATGACAGTCCAAAATTGCCCTTGTCAAGCTTAATTTAATAAAACTTAAAACAGCAAAGAAAACTGACCTTCAACTAGCAACAACCGCTAAACTAGCCTTTCCTCTTGTTTCATGCATTATTTTATACCAGTTCATAAACTAACCTAATTAACCATGACTGAAACACCACATCTGAATAAATAGTATTTTTCTGTTTTTAAGTTGGTTTCTTTTCTTCTGTGATGTTAGACAAAACTCACTGATGTTACATACGACACAAGCTAAACATTACTGTTTCATATAGACGGCCATCTTAGACAACCAGGATCACTTTATTCCTCCCATATTGCTACCATAATTTCCCCCCATTCCTTGGGCTCATGTCTCCCAAAACTACAAAGCTGATCATTGTCCCATTTTGAGATTAAAATTAAAAATGAATCATGTACATTAAAATTTTTTTTTTAAACTATTCCTGTCCAGATGCCTGAAAGCAGTTCCAAAGATGAGTGGATTTTTTTTATACGTAGAAGTTTCTTCATTTGTTTCAGTATTTACAAGGAAATTGCAGAAGGATTTCCCAGTATGGTCAAAAAGGGTTGACTTCTTTGCTATATTTTCTACTACAAAATTGCATTTTAACACACAGCATTTTATTCATGGTTTTATAATTATAAGTAAAAATATATGCCAACAATATTTTATGGAAAAGCTTTTTCTCATGGTGATATAAACATTTTAATTCTAGCAACATCCAGACTCGGGAGGTTAGTTTTCCTAAGTATGCAAATTCATGCAAATCTGATTACATGAAGCCTAAACAAATCCAAATTTATGGAAAAACTTCAAACGTGAAGAATCTTTGTAAGAATGTTCATTGTTAACTGACAATGATTCGATGTGATATCTATTCCTATTGTTTAAAAAGAATACCCTATTTACCTGTAATGTCTTGCTTTAAATGTAAATAGGAGCGGCTTGTGTAAACCCTTTCATCTTATTATCTGCCCAGTTTATTATAATTTGTTTTGAAGACCGATTAAATGACATTGACCCATATTTAAAATGCTGACGTTGCCTATACATTACAATCTCACCATAATCTTTTTAATCTGCAACATTTCTCTCTCCATAATCTACTTCTATCTTTTAATCTACAGTAATCTATTGTGGATAGATGCTCCTGCAGTTTTTCAGTTCATGAGGAATAAATGTCGTTTCTTCATTGTGGATTTCCTTTCATTTGCCAGCAGTCACTAAATCAGATTAGGCATAAGAATATGATGAGTACTGGGCCTTATTTTACATCTCTTTTAAACCAAGTTCATGTCTAGTTGTGCCATGTATTGTATCTGGATTCTTTCAAGATTTGAACCACCTACACCAAATCTTCAGTTAAAAAGTAATGTATAAAAAATGGATTTGAATTGTATCGTATCATGCCTGATATGCCGATTTGCTAATAACTAAAGACAACCCACTTTCTCCCTCACTTCTAGATGTCTTAAGGACCTTTTCCAGTCAAATACACCAAATTTCCAAGGCAAAACAATCTTTAAACTTGGAAGCAAACACTAATGCTATGTCCACACTGGGACGTTTTAGTTTTAAAACGCATCACTTTTGCAACGTTTATACCTGCCTACTCCGGAGTTGTGTTTTAGTGTGGTCGAGGGAAAACGGAGGCTTTTGGAAACGGTGACTTTCTTTAAGTCTTTTGTTAATTAAAAATGGTAATGATTGGCAAATTGCAGAGGTGTAAGAAGAATCAGACATGTCGGAATGTGTTCTAGGGAAATAATCAGCTTCAGGTTGGAAACAATACGAATTCTTGACGGGAACACACCATGACTGATTATTTTCCCCTCTCAGCACACCCTGTAGATAAAATCAGTGTTTTATTCCTTGCATAATCCTATTTATCCCAGGTGTAAGCAGTTTTTTTATTTCTTTTTACAACAAAAAGACTACACCCTTGAAACAACTTGAATACTATTAGGAATCTTTTTTTTTTTTTTTTTTTTTAACTCGAAAGATCAGATACTCATTCTGGAGAGAAAAACAGTTTTGAATGTTGTCCGTTGACTGACAGCGGTTGTGTGTTGACATCGTTGTGTTTGGATCTTACAGATGTTGCAGGACTGTGGGGTTACTGAGCTTGGGGGCGGTGACGCACACAGCCTAGCACAGCTAGATGAAAGACCCATTTTTATCAACCGTTAGATCAGGAAAGTGTGAAGATCCTACAGTGAGGATATTTTGCTGGTTCTGGTTTCATACAAAGTTTGATATTTTTCTTTGAATGAAATTGTAAGATTTACACCTCACCGTATTTAAATAAATGATAGTATTAGTAGAAATCCTCAGTATACTAGTAAGCATTCTAGTAGTCGTAACACTAGAAAAACCTCCAACGGGAGGAAGATAGAGAGAGGCTTTTGCAGCTACATGTGTTGGGGGCGTGTCTATGCGAATGAGACCACATGTGGGGAATTGTAGGGGATTGACAGGGAGACCGAGCCGAACACCGGCCCACGTTTACTTGCCTTCTGTGTGGCCGTTCTCTTGACTGCTTGATAACGCTTTCATTTGTTTGTTTGGCGGTGCAGCCGTGCAAATGGCCGCGACCGCCGAAATAAACAGCGACCCTGAGGTACGTTTGCATTTTGCACGCTTGTTCGATTTTGTGTTGACTGCTTGCTGATCTGTTATCCTTGAGATGTTTGAGATAACACTCAAGTGCTTTTCCTTGGCCACTAATAATGAAACTCTTTGTCTCTTTGTGGCGGATATGTAATTGTATAATAATTACTGTTTATCTGATCTGATCATTTGCTTATCTAAAGCCACCTGCAGGACAGTTTACGCTGAGTGCAGTTTTAAAAGAACATCCCGAACTTGGTCTGCTTTAATGTTTGCGTGTTTTCGTATGATCACATCCATGCATCCAAATGTACAGGCGTGTTTATCAGAATGAATTGCACCAGCAGAGTATGACGAGTCAGGGTAGAGTGTTGTGTGCACCTGAGCTGCTTTATGAGAGGCTCCCTGTGTTCTTAACGCTCACACAGACGCACACATCAGTGTGCCCTTTATTGCTCTGACTCACAAAGACCTCTGCTGTGCCGATCCGAACAAGCGCATCATTCACAGCTCCAGTTTACACGCACTGCTGGGAGAGATGTAACTTCTCACAAGATTCTGTCACAATTACACCAAAGTCCGGTTACTTTGACCTGCTACTGCTAGACTGTTCAGAGTGACCCGGATACCTGGAATCTCCGGTGCGAGCAGGTGTCTCAACCTCACATACTCCAGCCTCAGATGGATCACCTACAGGCTATGGAGCATCATTTCAGAGTTAATGTTTGTGTTCAGTTTTGAGTCTAGTTCCTCTCACTATGTAGGATTTCTGCTTTCTAGAGGTGAGGTTGCAGATTTACAACCAACTGAATGTCCCCCTCCCTTTCCAGGTGCGTATTAGAAGGTACAGTGGCCGTCATCGTTTATGACCGTATCAAGTAGGTCGTAAACTGATCAGGTTACTTTAAATAGATATTTAGAAATTCTGTGTAGTTATTTAGGCTGTATCACTATAGGTCATAACTTGGGTCATAAGATTTTATTAGGTCATAAGATACATTAGATACGTTTGTTTTTCTTCTTCGTTTGAAGAGTAAAGTATCACATAGAGCACCCGGAAATGTTTCCGAGGTTAGAGAGAGAGGGAGGGAAGGGGGAGGCCTGGAAAAATAGAAAAGAGTGGAATAATTCCAAAAGATAAGTAACGATAAAGTCTATAGTTGGGTGTGTTATCGCAGCGTAACGGGAAATCGTCAGTGAAAAAAATCTTAATGAAGGCTAACCCATGCTACTCAAGCCCATGAACAGAATGCTATGCGCTACATTTAGCGCCAATATTCTAAAGTTTTACAGGCAGGATGTAAGTGTAATCCATATCCAGTGCATCGTTTTAAACATCTGGTTATGTCTATAAATCATAGAAAATATATCAAGATTGGAGCCCAGGTGAGTTTATATGATGTTATAAGTGCTTAATTGGTGCATGACGTATTCCCATGAACAAATCACCCAGCATGTGTCCAAAAGGATTTTTCATTATGACCCGTTTCCCCGTATAGATAGATGAAGATAAGTAGCTCCTTGGATAATTCCCAAATCATCCACGCCATCCAGGCCCACCAAAGTGGAGGCTTTTGTTATTATACACTTGACTGTATATTTTGAATGCATATTCTTGAGTCGTATGTTAATGTGGCGCTAGAAAACCCACAACCTTCGTCCAAGATCTAAGATTGCAGCACGTCGGCCTCCCTCACCCTTCACAGCGCTTATTTCACCTACACAATAGAGCCTTTGAGAACGCTAAATCGCTCGGAAACAAAACTCAGCTGGGCGGAATTTGTTATCATAGACTTGAAAGGATATTGCATGTATATGGTTGATGAGTCCTTTTAATGATGCACTGCATTCTGATAATGTTTTGCATGAGCTGCTGTAACCCTGGCTTGTAGAACAACAGTTTGAGTAGACATTACATGATGTCGGTTCATTGCAAGTTTTGGAAAAACCTTTCCTTAAATGGGTTCTTGAGAAAATTCCCAAGTTTGACACTGAACATTGATGGTGTATGGAATTGAGGTGTTTACATACTAAATATGTCTGTAACACTCGTGTGGCAGTCTGGGAACACCCATTGGATGTTGCTGTGGATGAATTCTGACAAATAGCCGATGGTATAGAGTTCTATGCAAAAGTTTGGGCACCCTGAAGACATACTTGGTTGATTTTTGGCGTGAAAAGAAGCATCACGGGACTCTTCCCTGTAGAACACTTTACGGGCCATTAAACATACACGGCATATTTAAAATCTAGTGATGTTCAAGTCAGAGGACTGTGAAGGCCATTTCAAAAGCTTAAATAGTGGATGGTGGATTTTGAGGTATGTTTTGGATCTCTTTTCAGCTTTGCTGCCACAATTTGCTGATATTTACTGGAGTCCATTCTTCCATCTACCTGTGCGATGTTTCCTGCGTCACTGGCCGCCACACAACCCCAAAGCAAATTAGATCCAGCCCCATGCTTAGTAGTCAGCATGGTTTTATTGCTTTGACTTTCTGGCCAGCATACCAGCAGCCCTAGCTAAAAATTTGCTTGGTCTTCCACTTCCGCAGTTCTTCTTGGCTGCCATTACCTAATGTCATTTCAGATAGGGAAAATTGTGTGCTGGTAGTGTTTTATATCATTTTATAGCCTTCCCCTGGTTTGTACTCATCAATTACCTTAATTTTTGGATCCTCAGACGACTGTTTAGTGTGGCCCAAGGAATTCTTTAGAATTGTTATTCCTAATGATGATGATGATGATTCAAACAAGTGCTAATGAATGTGAAGTTCTAATATGTTCACGCATTTCTGAGTCTTTTCAACCGGAAGGGCTTCAAACGTTTTGCACAGGCTACTATTTCTTTTATATTTCTGTTCCATTTTTTATTTCATCAAATATACATAACGTAACCCTGCATTAACAGTTGCAGAAGGATTTTTAATCATTTGCTACAGAGATTGTTTACTTTTTTTTTTCTCAATTCAAAAATCAAGGGGTGCCCAAACTTTTACATGCAATTGTATTTTGACAGCGAAACTCTATGAAACCATAAATCTATTTCAAAACGGTGGCATGGAAATGTTACCGAGGTGATCTTTTACTTATGGTGTTTTCCTTTTTAATCTACGTAGTTCTATATGGCTCATAGAGACCTTCACCTCATTTGGTTTTTATGCAGTTATCCAAGGCTGTCGGCAATATCTGGATTTTACTTCAATCCGCTTCTTTTAAGCTTTGACTTTGAGGCTAACTGGAGGAAAATGACAACAGATGAAAAGGGGGAAAAAGTATTAAGACGGCTATTAATGCTGTTGCTGTACGAAAATTTTTTTCTCTCTGAAACTTTCCTGCGACGCGTCACTTCAAATGCTGCCTTCTCAGCTCGTAACTTTGGGGAGATTTTCCACTACGTGGATGGAAGCAGAATTGCACAAAATGCTGGTTACAGACTTAATTACAGTAAGAGGTTGCTAGCTGATGGGGCTGTCAGTCTCCTTACCTTCCTTCTGCAACACTCATTACTGGGAATTTCTAGAGCATGACCAGTGACTACAAGCATTAAAAATGCACATAAACAAAAATCCCATCACAGAGAACTTGGACTGCATTGCAGTTCCTCACTTACGGCATCATTATTTGACCGAAAACTCAGGCCAGTAACATGCATTAACTCTGTGTGGAATCATCCTAGGTAGTTCAGTTTAGAGATTTGTTGATTGGCCCCCTGGGGGCAGCTCGATGAGGCTGAAGGACACCATGCACTAGAACATGTTGGTATAAAAGGCTGGTCATTGAGTTGTTATCTGGGTTTGAACACGTTATGTGGAACTGGAGCTGCAGAGCCAAGAAATTTCATTTCCAGAGGTGAGCATTGTTTAAATAGGTCTATAGGTAAGCCTTTTGATCAAGGTAAGCTCTTCCTAGAAGTGGATGATTTGCCTGTATGTCTCTTCCAAACTCTGTATATTGCTTCCTGAGATTGACTCTTTTTGATCCGCTGTGCATAGACACCAAAGCTATTTTCCGAAATAGGACATTGCAGTCTTGACCTACTCTGCGACTTTATCATGGATTATAAGGAGTCGTTTCTATTTCTAGTCAACTGAAAAGTAGGCTGAGCAATATTTAAAGGCTCTATATTTCAGACACTATGATATTGTTCGTAGCTGACAGAAAAGGTACATATTACTTGCTGGGACTAGACCAAAAAAAAAAAAAAGTTATTTATGGTTTGTTGTTTCTACCTCACTATTTTTAATGAAGGAAGCCTGTGGTTATACTATTGACCATTGTTTTGAAATGAGGTCAGTGGTGCTGATAAGCTGATTGAACATCGATCTTGCAGCACACCAGGCTGAAGCAGGTCAGCAACCTCTAATGAGATCAAAATTGAATCTGTTCAAATGATGAGTGCCTTTTCAAGTTTATGAACCTCAGTAAGTTTTGAAATATCCTTTTTCTAAATGCTCCAAACTCAAAAAAAAAAAAAAAAAAAAAAAAAAAATGCAAGACTGTCTGGCATGAAATTCCTAGCTGTCCTCAGTGATGAATACTTTTGTCTGTAGGGTTTCAGTCTGAAATTTCTCGCTCTATAGCTAATAGTTTGTGTGATTTATGGGTGAAAGGAAAACATACTCTATATGGTAGTACTCACTTTTTCTGGTATTATGGAACTATATTTGTTTCAGTAAATTTCAGCTTTGGTCGCTATGGTGTATTTTAGGATCTGAGACCACTCGGACTATAAGCTCTTTAAAAATAAATAGTTTAATGAACACCGACAGGCCTAGACTAACAGACTCTTGCTGATGTATATAATCTTGTAAGATATTGTAGAAATACCTGCCATACGCAAACCACTCTGAATGTTTTATGCTCCCAGGCATAACTCAAGTAGACAGCTTAAATTGCTGTTTCTGGCATCCTTCACCATTTTTTAGCATCCTAGTTGATTTCCGGCCTAATGTTTTTCACAAGCTCTTTTTTTTATTATTTATTTATTTCTCTTCTGTCTGTCTGTCCAATGTTCTAAATATGGCTGTGACGTAATGGACTCTGGTCACTTGCCACTCTTACACATTACTTTGACTTCACCTTTACTCCATTTGCATCCTACTCTGTGTATGCCCCTTCCTGTTTGGAGATGGCAGACTGCACAGTAACCCCTGTAGCAATGGAGGACGGTGAGCAATGGAAACCAATCGCGGACTGTCACGCTGGTGTGCAGTCTGATGACCAGGACTCCATTCCAGCATCTCCTAACCCAAAGAAGCTTGAGGAAGAGCAGGTACTGGCAGCTATTTCCTGCCCCTAATGGGGTGGATCACGCTTGCAGGTGTAATTCATGGCAGAACAAACATCCATGTGTCCATTTCCTGATTTCCACTCTCACCCTCATCAGTACACTACTTCTCCAGTTTATTACTGGTTGGAGACAAGCTGCAATGTTGCTGGATGCTAACATACAGTACATGCTAACTTTAAACCGTTATTCAATTGTCTTCAAATTCGGTCAGAACATACATGGATTGTTAGCAATATATACATAACTAACACATACAAACATAGCTAACAGATAACTTATTTATTTGCCACTAGATCTTGTTTATTTGTTAAAGTTATGATAAGCTCTACAGAATGCCATTCAGGCAAGAGACTTTCCTGAGCATCTGATCATCATCATCATCATCCCTGCTCTCTCTGAGACTCTCTATTATTCATCAACGACATATAGAATGGCCCAACCTCGAAACCTGAGCTGCTTAATGGTCCCACCAAGTAGACCATGGCTGATATTCAGTGGTTTGCCGTTCTGTGACTTTTGGCCCAGTGAGACATGTCCATGTAGCACATTTAATTAACGCAAGCTGAAGATTTCTAGGAATGCTTAGAGCTGAGAGTATCTGTCTTTCAAATGGCCTCCTCTAATAAATGTGCTTCTGCTTCATTTTTCACTCGGTCTCTAAAGTACAGCACTATCGTGTTGATCCGGGATCTGTCAACTTTGATTTGGATGCGTTGGTTTTGGTGCAACGTGTGCACTTTCAATCAACACCTGCTGTAATGTAGCTTGTCCAATCCGCCATCTGGAAGTGTGAATACGCTGAGTCGATAGGTTCTTATCTGGATACTCTTGAGAAGCAATACATCATGGTTATTTATTTCAGAACAGCCCTCTTGATACATCTGGAGCAGGAAGGACCGTCATTTACCCAATGCACTATTTGAGTTTTTTGCTATAATAGTGACTATTGCTTGTTCCACAAATTGTTTTTGAACAAAAACCATTCATTTTAGTTTGTTGAATTTGGCATAATATTACAAATACTAATATACATGGAAGTTTACGCCCACATAACTGACAGTACAAAGGACCCAGAGTTGATGATGAGCCCAAAAGAAAGAATCAGGTGTTTTTTTTATTTATTGTTTGCTTGTTTGCCAGTGCATCCACTTTGCATTTAACCACTAAATCATTTCTGTAATTTCCTCCTTAACCCACCCTTTTTCCCAATCTACACACTTAACCCCTTATACAATACTTTCTTGACCAATCATACCATCAACCTATACCACATCCAACCTACCCCCAGAACTCAAGCCACAACAAGGAAGATTCGGAGGACGCTGAACTGGAGAATATCATGAGAGAGGAGCACCTGATTTCCCCTCGTGAGGCTGAAGGTCATGAGAGTCTCCACACAGAGGGAACGCCTACATTTTTGAGGCTTCCTGCATTATGCAGAGTCCTGGGGGAAGTCGAGCCTGAGCCCAAGCTCAGCGTTCAGGCTGGATATGTGGATCTGCCACCTCCCTTCAGTCCATCACCCATCAGCCCTTCCAGGCCAAAGAGTCCGTGGGGTCGCTTCGACCCTTATGGCTCTACTGAGGTAATGCTGGGAGACCTTGTGTAGGTCTTGAAACAGAGAAGAGAGATTGCTGCAATCCGAATTGAATTTGAATGGAACAAATCTTATCTTCAGCATGATGGTGGAATTGTTTTTAAAGACGTTTGACTGTTGCAGTTTAAAGGATTGGCCATAGTTTGAGTTATTTGTTGCATTTGGCAGTTTAAAGGCAGGATTTAGCTTAAGCACGGGAGCTGAATTACCTCACGTCATACTTTAATTTCTGTGTAGGCATGTAGTAGTGTTTTGTAATAGTTAAACAGCTCCAGGGTCAACAAACTCGTTCTTGAGCTCGAGTTACTCTCCGTAAAGCTTTGCATATTATCCCTGTTTCTGTGTGGGTTTCCTGTGAGTTCTCTGGCTTCCTCTCAACTCCCAGGATTGTGGATTGTGGATTGTGGATTGGCTACTTGAAATTAACCCATGTATAAATGAGTGTCCAAGGTCTTGCCTCATACCCAGTGTTTTAAGTATAGGCCTGGATAAAGTGGTTGCTAAAGATGAATGAATCAATCAATAATTCGACTGTTCAAACGATCAGTTAATCATATTTTAATTTTTGCCTAGTCTGATTTTCTACCACCTCCAAAAACATACTCCAAGTGGATTAGATACTTTATATGCCCCTTGATGTGAGTTTATTCGGTGTTTGAGTGAGTTCCCATCGTACCAAGACTATTAGAAACAAACTGGGGTGATGCACGTTCTTGTTTGGGATGATTACAGAACCACTATTTGTCTTTTGGCAGAAGCCATCAAAAATGTGTTTAAACAGGGACTGAATTCACATAACTCGGTGTACTTTACAACTGAAAGCCGTAGCCCATACACGTAATAATTAACCGACAGTGGGAAACGTCCAACAGTGGGAAAACAAACATGTGCCCCTACAACTTTAGGTGGGAGCCACATTCTTCATTTGGTTCAGTTGAATGCTAGCTAGTTAATATCAGTAGACAGGATTCAGAGTTGATGACTTGGAATAAGTTTAAAAGTTCCATTAATATTTTTTCTGGGTAAAGTTCCTTGTATTCAGAGTTGTGTTACATAGCCACTTAATTTTATGAGTAATTAGACATTAGATTACCTTTAAAATGAATGAAGGTAATGAACATGACCTTGCATGTAGTTGATGCCCTCCTGTGTTTCCAGTTTATTTTGTCTAGATGTCTGGATGCAGACTAAAACGTATCATATCATATATATATTTTCTTTGCTGACACCTGTAATATAATGTAACAAAAACAAGACAAGTAAAAGATTTAAGGACTAATTCAATGATGCGTGAATGAGAAATAATTTCAGTGTTCATTTCGTCATAACCAAAAACTTGTGGAATTTTTATTTGGGATATTCGAAGTTGCTTCAGGATGATTAACATGACTGTCTGGGGTAATTTCAGGAACGTTTGAAGGTCAGGTCCTTGTTCAGGGGTGTGTGTGTGTGTGTGTGTGTGTGTGTGTGTGTGTGTGTGTTATGCCCTTTGATGGGTTTTTAGGGTGTATTTCTTCCTTGCACCCAATGCTTCTGTGTTAGACTCTGGAGTCACCACAACCCTGAATTGGATAAATGGTTACAGACAGTGAATAAATGAATGACTTGTATATATTTGTGTCTTTTGGGAGAGAACATTATGGTTTGGGATCTTTGATGCCATGCCTGAAATGCTGTAGTTTGCACATGTCTAAAATGCTGGTGGTCCTTTTCTACTTGTAATTTGACCTAATTAAAGCTAGCTGCATTTATAACCTCCAGTTTATCCTCCCAATTTTGTCACCGTTTGGTTTCCCAACTATGGAGTAACTTTGCATTGCTGTTCAGCTTAAAATAGTCAAGAGCTGAAGGGATCCCATATTATGTAATTTTCCAAAATACCACATTCTGTTTCTTGCCAGGTTTTTTTAACTGCTTAAATGTTCAGTGTGTGCTATAGCGAACTACAGGTCACTTACACACTCTCTCTCTCTCTCTCTCTCTCTCTCTCTCTCTCTCTCTCTCTCTCTCTCTCTCTCTCTCTCTCTCTCTCT
>JAQQZR010000018.1:5838766-5862071 GCA_030068235.1 Notoglanidium macrostoma | reverse complement strand
AAGATAATGCCGATTGCATCATCACGGTAAATGTTGGCTACTTTGAAGAATCTAAAATATGAAACATATTTTGTTTTGTTATTTACACTGTTTTTCACATAATTCAGTATATGCCGTACGTGTTGCTTCATAGTTTTGATGTTTTACAACGTAGAAAGCAAAAAAAAAAAAAAAAAGAAAAACCTATGAAAAAGAGTAGGTGTGTCCAAACTTTTGACTGGTAGTGTATATTTAAGCACATTTTATCTACTATTGCCGTATTTACCTGTACGTAGGGCTGATGTATATTGTATATTTTGCCTGTAGGTGTACCACCAGTATCCTGTACTTGGTGTGTATGTTTTGGAAGAGCCCTGGTCTTTTTTTGCTGCTCTATTTTAAGTACAAACCCTTTAAGGTGTAAAATAGGTGGAACAGGAAATGATGACGAACTGAACGTTATCTCATTCCGACATTAGTAGACAGTGGTGCATTTTATACTAAAGGCATCAGTCTTGTGTGTTTTTTTTCTATCTGTGTGTGTAATGACAGCTGGTCCGCTTGCCTTTTTGCAGTCTCAGGCCTTTGGACGTGGAGTTTATGAAAGCCCTACATGAAAAGGTCAACATTGTGCCAGTTTTGGCCAAGGCAGACACTCTCACTCCCAGTGAGGTGAAGAAAAAGAAAATTAAGGCAAGTTCACAAACGTAAAATGGACTATTTCTGTCCTGTGCTGTATTAGTCTAGATTATGTCCCAAGTGCATATTTATAAAGCCTTTATCAGATGTTTTATAATGGATATACTGTATATCTAATGGATATATAATTATTGGTTTACAGTGTTGTGCTCTTCCTTAGTAAGTGTGTGGAAAAGGATCTTTTCACTATACAGGACATTAGTTTTGCCCCGTGATCTGGATAACCAGCATTCCACCCAAAATGTTTTAGGACATCCTTTAAAATCACTGACTTCACCTTTAATAGTATGCATTGAACAGTATTGTATACATGTGCTAATGGTTTCATATCTGCACTGTTGCTGTGGTGTTGGGAAAAAAAAAAATCCATAAGCAGATTCCTTTAAAATACTAAAAGCTGCATTAATGGGTTGCATTGTTACTATGCTGTTGATATTTTTGTAGTTGTTGTTGATACTGTTTACCTTTAATTACAGTCTAACGTTCCTTCTTGCAGATTCGAGAGGAAATCGAGCAGTATGGGATCAAGATCTACCAGTTTCCTGACTGTGATTCAGACGAAGACGAGGAGTTCAAACAGCAAGACCAGGAATTGAAAGTGTGTATGATTCATCTACACTAGGGGTGTGTGTGTGTGTGTGTGTGTGTGTCTATGAAGAGAAGTGAACAGAGAGAAGGAGAACTACCTGCAGTGCAGCAGATGCTACTGCAATGCCTCACTTCAAATAATTATTCTCTCTCTCTCTCTCTATCTCCTGCTCTCTCGCTCTTTCTCGCTCTCTCTCCCTCCCCCTGCAGGACTGCATCCCTTTTGCAGTGATCGGCAGTAACACAGTTGTTGAGGCAAAAGGAAAGAGAGTGCGGGGCCGACTTTACCCCTGGGGCATTGTAGAGGGTAATTTATTCATGAACGTAATATAAATCATTATGAAACAAAATGTTAAACATTAAAGGCAAACATAATCATTATTGTATACATTTTTTTTTTTTTATTCTGCCTTGCAGCTGCTAATATAACAGTGTTGTCACCAATAAGTCTCTAAGATCATCTAACTAGCTTAGAGTTATCATTATTAATTGTGTGTGTGTGTGTGTGTTCCAGTGGAGAACACTGCTCATTGTGATTTCATAAAGCTGAGGAACATGCTGGTGCGCACACACATGCAGGATCTGAAGGACGTGACACGGGAAACTCACTATGAGAACTACAGGGCTCAATGCATCCAAAGCATGACACGCATGGTGGTGAAAGAGCGCAACCGCAAGTATGAAGAACACACATTCTCTTTTCATACACATCTTTCAATCAGAACAGTATGGTACTGAGTGCATTTCTATAGGGAGCAATGTAGACAAGGTTCTACTACGTATTGACCTGGTTGTGTGTGTGTGTGTGTGTGGTTTTTTCTTCATACAGCAAACTCACTAGAGAGAGTGGCACGGATTTTCCCATTCCGACACCTCCCAACGTAACGGACACAGAGACAGAAAAACTGATCCGTGAGAAAGATGAAGAGGTACAGCCGTCGCCCCGGCCAATCACGATACAGAAACAGAGCCACACTCTGATCCTCCCGCAGTCACACACACATGCTGAC
Source organism: Notoglanidium macrostoma (assembly GCA_030068235.1). Classification (NCBI taxonomy): domain Eukaryota; kingdom Metazoa; phylum Chordata; class Actinopteri; order Siluriformes; family Auchenoglanididae; genus Notoglanidium; species Notoglanidium macrostoma. The sequence continues at coordinate 5,859,795 of JAQQZR010000018.1, read as the reverse complement.
CTCCAACATCAAGTCGAGTAGAACCAACAGAGGCTAATGACTGAAATGCCATATTTAAAGCCATATATTTTTGCAAGATTTAAAAACAGTCATCTATAGAAGGTCACAAAATCTAACCAAGAGGGCTTGACTCCTCAGTTGTCTCTGGGAATGAAATAAAATCAAATGACGTGCTTTCAGGAAAATGGGGTATAGAGCAGAGCAGTAGCGCCCCCTTTCATGCCAGGTACAGATTACCATTACTGTCAAATACACTGAGTATATTTATGTGTATGACAACCGTATAACAGAAAGAACCAAGGAAGAAGGCATGTTGTAAAATTCTTCACTTTTTTCTGAGGCATTTCAGTGATTCAGTTGACTAGTAAAATATTGATTTGGGAGTTGATATGATTCAAAACTGCATATGCTATCATTCTTCTGCCCGTGTGCTCAGATATAGGAAATCAAATTATGTTAGATTACGCGCATTTGCTCTTAATAAGCTGACTTCTCAACTAAGAGATTTGTGATATATATATATATAATTTTTTTTTTTTTATCTAAAAAGTAGTTTTAATCCAATTTAAGATAGCACAGCATGCTACTTACCCAAAACCAGAGATGATCAGGTTATTAGTGTGCATGTGAACACACTCAGTACAATGAAATTGTGATAAAAGCTTAGCCAAATATCATGATTTGAAATCCAAAGGTACTGTAAGTGAGGCAATACCCAACCCCAGCATTATATGAGCAATTAAGAGTTAAGGGTCGAGTATTGTCTCTCTTCCAGGCTTGAGTCACCGTGATTAGTATTTATACAGTGAAAGTGCACCAGGTTTCCTCTTTGAATGACTTTTTAGGCATTTTTCCAGCAAATTCAAAAATTTTCAACAGCTCAGGCACTTTTTTAGTGCTTTGCTGATTGGTCACACACGTTTCACCGGCCTGCTTCCCCCCCGGTGGAAATGTGCCTCAAGTTCCAAAGTTCAGTTCTTTAGTTCTGGAAATGTACAAACGTCCTTGCTTATGCACTTTAGACCCAGGATTCCAGGTACCGTGGCTTGGGAAAAGTCTAAGAGCGTCTACATTTTTTCTTACCTTGATTGTCGGTAATAATACAAAATTCCTACATCTAGTCTCTTTCTTTCTTTCTTTCTCTTTGTATTTATTTATTTATTTAATTAACTCTTCACCAACTGTTGCTTCTCCTATTTTAAAGCTGCTGTAGTTGAAGAATTCATGTAACATTGCAACATTTAAAATTTTTCTCTAAGTCTTTCACTATATAAAGCTGAAGTAGCTTTTATAGGCAGAAACCAAAACATTATGTCATTAAAATCCTCCAAACCTTCTGCTGTCAGTCTGAATTAACACCTTAAATCAGTACTCACAAGCATGGCCATTTTAATGTGTTACACTATACCCTTCAACATCTTTGCATAATGTAATTCCATCAAATTATAAGCCCTGTTTTTATAAAAGAAAGAGCAAAATGTATACTATAAGACACATACTGATGTTAATCACTACCCTAAACTTCACTTTAGCATTGTAACAGCATTTAATGCTTTAGAAGTGGAGGACACAAAACAATACAAAATCTCTCCAGATCCTCCAGGGTCCTAGGTCGTCTTCTGTGGACTCTCCTCTTCATCACCCCACAGGTTTACAGTGGGGTTTGGGGTTTAGGTTAGACATTGGCACGGCTATATAAACAGCCTGTGTGTCACTTAACCATTTTTAAGTGGACTTAGATACATGTTATAGATCATTGTCCTGCTGGGAGGTCTAACCCAGGCCCAGTTCTTGGCAGAACGGTCAGATTTTCATGTCCTAGTACTTCTTGGAGTTCATGATGCCATTTATCTTGACACGGTTCCTATGGTCTTTGGAGGAAAACATCCACACAATCAAAGTTCCTCCATCATATTTAACAGTTGTGATTAGGATCTTTTCTGTATTACTCTCCAAAACCACCATGAGCGGAAAAGTAATAGATGACTGCTTAAGCGGGTGAAGTCGAATATAAATGGGGAAATTCTTCAGTAAATTTTTTTTCCTCATACACATCATATGATTTTATAGGTAAATATACATTTCAACCATAATCCCTTTTCAAAATCTTTTTAGGTCAATGAAAACTACTTATTCAATCTGGTATTTCTGAACTTGGTGTGAAAATGTGCATCATCTCTGATCGACTAAAGTTTTTGTGTGTCAGCATTTGCGCATACTTATCATTTGTACGTTTTGGAAGCTAAACCCTGAATTAATATTGATTCTGTAGTGGCACAGCACTATTAGTATTGATTCTATACCATCACTGCATGCAATTCTTGCACAGTAGGGGTTAAGGAGTCCACGAGAGCAGTCACGTAAAAAGTTAATCGATTGCCCACTGTTCTGTGTCCAAAGTTCCCCCATGAACATGTGACAAGTTGAATTGCATTGCATAAGCATTTTCAGCCCTCCACTGATGAGTTCATTTCCCCCCATTTTGCCCCTATTTTCACAGCTGAGGCGGATGCAGGAGATGCTGCAGAAGATCCAGGAGCAGATGCACACCCAGAAGGAAGCCTATTAACCCCTGCATGTGCCATCCACCTTTGCCACGGTGCCACTTTACTGCCTGACCTTCATGCCTGGGACATTGCCATCTGATCAGACCCCTTTCTGCTGAGTTAAGCTCCAAAAGTAGTACACAAAGCATGCTCCGTGTCTAGGTCCACTTTGTCTCCATATGTGTGAGTCTAGTGGCTTTGGAGTTCAACTAGGTGTTACTAAGTGCTGCGCAAAAAACAACAAAAAACGAAACATTCCCGTGTCCGTAGTCCACTAGCATCAAAGCTGATACAGACACAACGAATATAACACAAAAACAAACGTGTTGTAGTTTGTGGATCAGTTTGACCTGCTTATAGAGATCAAAAGAACTTATTTCTCGCTTTAGACGATTGCAAAAAAACATGCTCTTTTTGTGCAGTGTACCAAATCCAAATGAAGATGCTGTAACAGACACAACAGTAACTGAACTAAAGAACCAGATAAAACAAACGAGCATGTTATTGTCTGGGGATTTCATATAGTTTATAAAACATTTTAGCTCCATCTTTTGATGACACTTTTTTCCATTTCACTCTCAGAAATAAATGTACCAAACTATACTTCTGCTCTTGTCCCTGTTGCTGCGGCAGTACCATCGCGGGAACGATCATGGAAGGTGCATATTAGCATGTGGTGTAAAGGTAACTTACAGGTCCCTTAAGGTCCAATTATGCACCTTTTAAATTATTTTTAAAAGTATACACTTCATATTTCCAGGTGAACGATCAGCACAGGTATATAAGATGTACCCTTGGTACCACTGTAGAAGTAAGGTAAAGTACTGTTTTGGTACCTTTTTTTTCCAAAAGTTAGACAAGAAATAGTTTTGCTTGTGCTTCAAGTGAGCCAAAAAATATTTGACCTATAATTTTGTCAAACTTTATGAAATTCCCAGAGAACAAAAACTCAGCTTTTGTTCCGTTTTACATTTGGGATTTTGTTTTAAGCAAACGAATCTGACGATGTTTTAAATTTTTTTTTTTTCTTTTTCTGGTGGGAGCGAAAGCTACAAGTGGCACCCTTTAAGTCATTTTGTTTATACGACCATTATGCATATATAATTCCCTGGATTAGCTCTTTATCATAGGATAAAAGCAAAATTATTTAAATGTTTCTTTTTCTACATCGTGGTATTTTGTTTGTACTATTTTTGTTCAGTGAATGCGTTCGTCGTACTGTATGTACATGCTTTTGTTTGTATGGTTACAAATGAAACAAAAGGTTTCTTACATAGGTCAACACTGTTTTATTTTCTTATGAGAGTAATAATAATAATTGAAGTACTGTAGAAAAATATTTTTCTTAACAAGGCTGACATATTATTGATTTCGTTTTTTTTGGAAAAGATGTTCCAAAAACATTTGCATCATTCCGTAAGTGCAGACCTTTAACTAACAAGTCAAAAGTGTTAATGACACTTAGTGACGTGTGTACAGAAGACCCTCTCAGTATATAACATTATCTTAATGGTGTAATGACCGATGAAATGAAGTTGCAATACTTTTTTTTTTTTTGTTGTTGTTGTTAAACATTGTATTTAACAAGACCGTGATCATGGGAATTCCAGCACCTCAAAGGCTGTCAATACATGAATTAAAGAATAATAATGAAATCAGGACATTTGATTAAAATTACATGTATACAATGTGATGATTTCCAAGTTCGTAAAACATCAAATAAGCCTAATGTGAATAAATATAGCAGCTGTTTTTTTTTTCACTTAGGTCATTTTTTTTTTTTTCAAATCAGCTTTACGAAGTTAGCCAATAAGAATTCATTTCTAATTTAGATAAAAATTTAAAACAAACAAAAAAATTATTAAATTGACCATACTATATAATCCAGTCTGGAAACGAATCACTTAATGGAGCTTGAAACTTCAGCTAATTATAAATAAAAACATTTAGCCAGAAATTAATTATAAATAAATAAATAAACAAACAAATAGATAAATAAATAAATAAATAAATAATCCAGCCCTTGACTATTATAACAATGCTAAAAACATATCTATTGGTACATATCTACATCTATAGATACTGCCAACTTTTTTTTTTTTATTAAGAAATCCACTGTGAGAAACATCATATACATAAGAAAACAATAATGGCCTTTTCTCATGATACTGCAACTGTACCTTTAATTTGAAGGATTATAAACCCACTGTATTTTTTTTTTTTAAATAAACTGTTTTTCCCACATTACCTTTGGATAATAGGTTGTCTGAAATATATCATGGGTTATACTCATCTAATTGTTTAAAACTTTACACTCATTATAAAAACTAGTGTTTTAAAAAAAAAAAAAAAAAAAAAAAAAAAAAAGCAAGTTTATATAACGTCACTGATTGTTTTTGGGCTGAGGCACCTGACTAGAGCCAGAACAGACATTTTTTCTGAAGCTATATTAAGTTAATTATTTAAATTTTGGCCTAGTGGTTTTGGTTACATGTCTTCATTCTGTTTTGAGCATATTTTTTAGGCCTCAGCAGTTGCTCGGGTGTTTTAAAGGGAACAATAATATGTGGTTTTGGATTCAGGTTTTTTTTTTTTTGTTTGTTTTTTTTTTTTAAATATATGTACAAACATCTTTACATGGGTTTCATAAATGCATTAAAGATACTGTGTAAGGGATATTTGTGAAGATAAAAATAACTAGAGCATATTCTTTAAAGTAATAAAAAAAATCTCATCTCACCTGGTCCTGGTGGAATAAATTTTTTTTTTTAATGCAGCTATAAATATTCATTCAATGTATATAAACATTTTTAGTTCAGACTTCATCTATACCATATTTGCTAAAATGTAGTTTGAAATTAGATTTTTCTTTTACTTTGCTTGTCGGACTTATTAAAAATGCCCAGTGTTTTACAATTTAGCACTGTGATTACATTAACATTATTTTTCATTTTTAATTAAAATCCACAGGTTGTTCACAACTGACAATTTTAATGTTTTAGAGATTCCTTTCTCCATCTTGACCCATCTGTGAGCAGCTTCATTTCAGTTTAAAAAAAAAAGAATATCACCCACTGTGCATTACAGTCAATCTCTGCACCAAAGACCAAAACTGTGCGCTGTGTTTTTAGCTTAATCAAATGGTCCTAACATTAAAATCAAGATCTACTTTAGAGAAAGCTAGTTTGACAGTCCTTTTGCTGTGAAATATTGACTAGAAATGTCATTTCTTTAAACATACTCATGTATCCATACTTACTTTGTGAATACTTTTTAACTTCATATTTGTCTGTTATATGTGTGGTGATCCAAGAAAGCCAAGTTGGATGAGTCTGAGTCTCTGTGTCTTAATTCTAGCAAACAGCCAACAAAGATATGAAAATAAAATCTATTAAATGCTTTGATTTATCAAGCCAGGAATATATTTCAGCAAAATTATGTAGAAATGTTTTTTTATTTACTTTTTTCATAGTCTTGCCTAGGCTGTCTTCCTGCAAACATAATGTTAAGTATAGAGTCAGTTTAACAAACATGATCAAGGACATGGAGAGTAGGAATGATCGGGGTGCTGCAACGCCGAATTTCAGGATTCTTCTAACTGCTAAAAAATGTACAGATAAACAAATAAAGTAAGAGGCTTAAACAAACTTTTAAAATTTGGAGTAGTTTTTGAGGTTAGTATTATTTAATGGAGACGGTGTTCCTTTTATACCAGTGTTTTGTCAACAATTACAATTATTTAAAGTTAACTATGTAGGATTTAGTTGGATCTATTAGCCAGAAATGGAATATAATATTCATAAGAATGTTTTCATTAGTGTATAATTACCTGTAACTATGAATTGTCATGTTTCCGTAAGCTTAGAATGAGCCGTTTATATCTACATTGAGAGTCCTCATCCAGAGATCCGCCATGTTGCACTGGTACAGGAGTTCAGAATGCAAGTGGTTTTGCTTTAATGGCTTAAGTCTACAATTGTCATGATAACTTTAGGGCCTCATTCGCCACAAACAGTTTTACACTCAGATACTCAACAGTTGATCTATTCGACAACATAGACTTTATGTTAAAACTACTGTAAAGCTGTTAGTGAATTTCTTGGGTATAAAGTTGTACACAGTTGTAGAAGGAAGTTATTTGTAATTGCCCTATCTGGTGTCACCCTGGTTCCCTTTTGAGTCTGGTTCCTCTCAAGGTTTCCTCCTGGTCGTCTCAGGTAGTGTGAATGTAAGCACTTGGAAGTACACTATAGGTACCTGACGGCCACCATATGTCCTAATACATAGGACGTTTGTGAGACTTGAGTCTTCAGAACAGAGGAGTTTGCATTTTCTCAGTAACATGACGAGCTGTGTCCATTTGCCTCATTAATCTCAAGAGAGAGAGAAAAGCGAGGCTGGTGAGGGAACGACTGTTAATAGCTGCTGTAACCTAAGTGAGAGAACTTCTTTGTCAGGAACTACTGAATTTTAAGTCGAAAGGTTTTTTTTTCTCATTATTATTGTGTTTAGAAAGACTGTATTTAGTAGAACATATAAAAATTTAATTGGTCACACTACTTGGGGATGAAGTTCATAAATTTGCAAAACACATGCCTTAACCCTTGACAGCAATTGATTTAAACCCGCATAAACATTTTCCAGTAGAAATCAGTTGATATAAAGACTCATTAAAATGAAACATACTTTAAAGACTTTGTGAAGGTAACGACGGCTTTTGTCTTTAAAGTGAGATTTACTTTACTGTTTAAAAGAGTCTTATGAATACCTATGGCAATGCCATGACTCTAAATTAAATTTGATTTTAATGTGTGACCTTGTAAGTTAACAAATAGTATAAGTACACTAAGAGACATGGTCTGTTGCCATGGTGTTACAAAAGTGAGTTAGCCCAGAGTGTGTCAGCAAAAATTAATTAAATTACATCAAGGGTTGACATCCAATGGCCATTGGAATAAACCTGTTCAAATATTTATGTAGGTTTGTCAGTTGTCATGAAGGGCTTACGCTGGTGTAATGAGCACTACCTTTAGGTCAAATGGAAATTTCCGTACACACTTAAAATACATCATATAGCATTACTGAAAGCTCACTGGTATTCTTTTGCTCTTGATGTGACAACTCTTCAGTCATTTTCAATAAACCCTTTATCCTTTGTCAGGGTAACTGTGGCTCCGGAGACTATCCCTGGAAATTGGGAAATGAGGTGGTAATGGTATCTCACACGTGCCGGTTTATCTACCAGTAGGTTTTTTTGAGAGGTCGGTGGAAACCCATGAGAACAAGGTGAACATGCAAAACTCCACAGCTCAGGACTGAACCCGAAACCCAAAACTAAATAGATAAATAACACTACATGAGAATAAGTTTTCTTGTAGTGGATGATGTGTATGTAGTTGAAATATCCAGCAACATTGCTGTGATAACTAATTTACCAGCGTATCACAGTTCGTACAGCAGTGCTTAGGGATTTTGTGTCCAGTACCCAGAAGCAAAGATCAGATACGTCAGTTCATGTGTGGGTGTTTATTTGTGCGTTGTGCCTTTAGCACAGTTGGACATCAAGAACTGCCAAGCTAAATATTAGTACAATATTAGATCTGAGTTCATGATTAATCTCTCAATGAAGTTCTACTTGCACTGGTTGACATGCTAAAATGTTTTTATTGCATGAAAATGAACTCCGTGCATATTAAAATGTTATTTTATGCACTGTGGTCTTATTATACTATGTATAATCGTATAACAATCATAATTGCACTCCCGATTTTTTAGCATCACGGTTTGACTATTGATTTCTCAGAATCTGCCCTCTGGCCTTTTTCATAGCTGTGTAGGTGGTGGGTCAATGTCTCAGTTCCACAAAGATGACTTTCCTTATTTGTCAGCCCACATATTACATAATCCAAATGACCAGCGATCACAGTAAACAGTCAACATGGACATCACACATAAGCTACCCAACCACAAATTAAAACCAAGTGGACAGGTTTTTACAAAGTGACTTTTGCTCTAATTCTTTTTCGAATTCCAATTAATTCAGGTCCCATCAAAAAATTACTTAAAAAAAAAAAAAAAAGCAGACTCTGATTTGTTTACAGGAGAGGAAAAAGGTAATCAGCATGCAGCAGCATTCCTCCTCTCTCTGGTGATAATGTTGGGAATAACATTTGTAACTACTTTTTGAAATGCATGAAAAAGTAGATAGGTAATACTTTACCTATTAATACTTTTAATAGGTAATATCTTTAACCTTTTATTATCTTTAAACGATTTAATAATATGCATCTACCGTGATTTGTCAAAAGAAAAAAAACAACAACTAAATTACTGCTGAGATCTGAGAGGGAGAGAGAGAGGACGTCCGAGCACTTTCAGCACATTGTCCCATATTAGTTGCTACTATAGAAATTATGCCGTATTTACGAAACTATGTAGGATTTAGGGGGGAATCTATTAGCAGATGGAATACAGTATTCATAAGAATGTTCTCATTAGTGTACAATTACCTGTAACTATGAATCCTTGTGGTTTTCAAAGCTTAGTATGAGCCCTTTATATCTACATAGGGAGTGGGTCCTCTTCCAAGGAGCTGCTATGTTGCGGCAATACGGTAGCCCTGGATGGACAAACCTCTTGAGAGCAACTTCCACGTTTGACTTTTTTTTTTTTTTTTTACAAGTGGCAGCGTGAATCCAGAAGGAAGCCCCTGAAAGAAGATGAAGAAAAGAAAGGAAGACGAAGAAGAATGGAGAGGAATCAATGTTTTCTGGTGCTGGAAGTTTGAGAACATATATTTTGAAAAATGGAACACCATTATAATTATAATTTATATATACTTAATTAATATATAATTAATTATACTTATAATTTAGCATTAAAAAACGCAAGTGAGTGTGAATGTAAGTACTTGGAAGTACGCTACGGGTACCGGACGGCCACCATACGTTCTAATACATGCTTGGAAAGGGAGAGGTAAAGGAGGAGCATTTAGTTATTTGCAATCAACTGAATCCTGCATAGTGGACCTTTAAACCTGATTTGAAATACAGCCAGGACTACTACGATTTCTGACCAATAAGAGCCGAGAATTCAGCAGTGCTATGGAATAATACCTATTAAATATTCAGTGATTATTGAGTTGTACCATTTTAGTTCTCATATCTATAAATCAAAATCTGTAAAAATCTGAAATACATTGTAAATATGTGACACGAACTTCTTATGTTGATAACATACTTAAATATTAAAGGGTAGCTATATACATACTATTAAAAATCCATAACAACAAAAAAACATGCCAGCAGTAACTGTGATATACTGCGATGTTGTTTGTGAATCCTAATATAGTGACATAGAACATGGACTTAGAGGAACAGATTGGTATAGATGATGAATTGACAAATGACATAGCTGTTTAAGCTTTACATGAGTTGCATAAGTTCTCCTATCACCAAGGGTTAGGGAACAAGTCAATGAACTGATTCTGGGAAAGCAAAAAAAAAAAAAAAAAAAGATAGCAGCTGGTTTCAGCATCTAGCTTAGAGCTGTTGTATAGAACTTTTTTTTTTTCTTCTTTTGCAACTTGAAACATTATTGCTTTATATTGTTATGACCGTATCTTTGGATTCAAGAGAAAACAAGTGAATAGAACCAATTTTTTGTTTTCATCATTACCATTCAAGATAAAATAGAGAACTCTGGTTTGTAAACTTTTTTGACTCCATTTCTTCACTTATTATTTAGCATTGAAAAAAGCACATCCACTTCACTTACGTCACAAAAACAACAACAAAACAAAAAACGACAAGAAAAAACCTGTTAAAGCTGTTCTACTCCTATCATCTCCCATTTCTGGTTCCTTAGAAGCTTCATAAAATTTTATTCACTTCATCCGGTTCAACCACTCTTCTTCCTGTTTGTAAGCACACATGTTAATTTACTTCATGTTCAGCAGTCACTGAGATAATTTTATAGAAATAAATGATATTTAATAACAGTAATAGCAGGCAAATTAGATCAGGGTGAGCTTTAGCTCAGCAATTAAAGCAATATATGAGATTAGCAACAATAAAGCAGTAGGAGACAACGGTGTGACTGATAAACCTTGGATAAGATACTTAACCTCAGCGATGGCTTCACTGGCTTACTTAGATAATGCCAGGCCAAAGGTTTAAAACTTTATCATGCTCTCTCTCTCTCTCTCTCTCTCACACACACACAGTCTACATTTTATGGTCTATTGAAACTTTGACTAAGATTGCATTTTGTTCTGTTTTTTGACTAACAGTCAAAAATAACTAGTGAAAAATATTTAATCTTCACCAACCCAATATCAGTGTTTTCTCTACATATCATTGTATAGTTTTTGTATTTTTAAAGAAGGCATTCATTGTAAACTCTCCCAGCACACCCTTAAATCTGATCCCCGAAATGGCCGTTCAGAGCTTTTAACACATCTTTGATGATCACACTTACACCTAGACCCTTCACCCCCTTCTTATTCACCCGCTACCTTTCAGTGTTTATTCTACCATTTGCTCCTTGCTGGGTACATGTGAATACCTCATTACATGATAAAACAAAAAAGGCAGAGTTAATAGCTCTGGTCACTCCTTCGCTCAGCATGTTGCTGGAGACGGCTGGCTCGACGGCCCCATCACTAAAAGATCAATTGGCCGAATTGGACTTGTAACATGTAGGCTTGACAATAGAAATGGGCATCCTGTAGCCTGCGGTGCTAAATAACTCCTGCAGGTTAAAACAGGCTTAGCATTTTATTTCACATGAAAAAGTTCAGTGTATTTGTACACATTGCAATTTGCATTACATGTAAGCAATGAACATGTAATTAGTAGTATAAAATACGTAGCCTCAGGTTCCCAATGCTAATTTCATTATTTATAATACTAAAAACAGCACACGAGAGTCATAAATGTGACTTGTAAAAAGTTGATTGTATTGTTGCTGTTTAATGTCTTACACAAAAGATCATTTCTATAAGTGTCAGATTCTATTGCGTTGGCTGTCGTAAAAATGTCACAAGAAGTAAAGATTTTAGCGACAACTATATCCCACTATTAAACCCAAGGGTAAGGTTAAAGCATGAGTCCTTGAAGAAATTTGATTTGCTAAATATTCATATAAAATTCATTTGCATGTTTTTTTAATTAAAGTTAACAAATTATAATTTACAGTGTAAAAGCTCAATCCCAACTGCATCAGATACTGCACAATACGTAACTAAATGGCTTGGACATATAATTTTATCCATAAAAAATAGAAACAACTTTTGCAAGGAAAAGTGTTGGTGACTTGCATGGAGTTTCTGTATGAACCGAGAACTGCTGAAAAAAAAAACCCTGAATTAAAATAATTAAATAAATAAATAACAGTGAGAGGCTTAAGGGTGATGAAGCAAGAAGCCATTTGACATTCAGACTTTTTACTCCTCACTCATGATGCACTTCTTCCTCATCACTGGATCATGTCAAATTACATCACAATTAAGTTCAGACTGAAGGTGTTCAGTTTGCAAAAAAAAAACACGTCATCTCATCTCTGCAAAGCAATAAGGAGATACATCACGTCTATAAAGAATTCCTGATCACAGCTGATTTTTGCTTCACATCTGCAGGTTAATGATTAATTTCACTGCCAGAAAGGACAGCACTACTAAGCAGGGAATGCTGCGCATTCATAAAGCCTTATATAATGTATTAACGTAACAAAAAACAGTCGATGTGTTTTAATTGAATCAAAACATGGTGCTTGGTGTTTATTAAAATGCTTCAATAGTGGCCCTTTAACCTATTTTGCCACAGCATACAGAAAATCATGCAAGCTTGTCTAATGCTTGGTATGGTAGCAGTGTGTACCATGGAAATTGCGACATTTATGGCTTGGACCTGATGCCCTTTTCAAATGCAATCAAAAATGAGAAAGTGCCTGAGCTTTTGACCTGATTAGAAAAAAAACAAAGAAGTATAGAGAAAAAGACAGTGACAGGGAAAGAACTCCAAAGGTCAAGATTTGTTCAGTGACGACCACAAAGAATATTAGGTTTAACTGATTAGTTTAACAAAACATCCACTCTGCAAAAAATGAACATTTGTCACTGTGATACACCATATGGCCAAAAGTATGTGAACACCTGACCATAACACCCCTGTGTGGGCCTTCTGCAAACTGTTTCCAAAACATTCAAAGCACACTAATTATCTAGAATGTCTTTGTATGCTGTAAGATTTCCCTTTACTGGATCTAACTTGGTGCAACATGAAAATGCCCTTGTGAACAAGTCGATCTCCATAAAGGCATGATTTGCCAGGGTTGGTGTGGAAGAACTCTAGTGGACTCAGACACTGAAGAAGGTCTTCTCACCCAATATTACCCAACCTCACGAATGCTCTTGTAGCTGAATGGGCATAAATTCCCATAGCCACACGTAGCAGAAAGCCTTGCCAAAAAGTGAAGTCTGTTACCAGTGGGGGACCGAATGAGGGACCAATTTTGGAATGGAATGGTCAACATGCACATATGGTGTGATGGTCATGTGTTGGCATATTTTGGCCATATAGTGTATGTCATATAGCAATGTTAATTAAACATGATCCAATTCACAAAACATGTAGTGGATATTATCCACAGTGGCTTGCATTTAAACCACAAGCCCTCTGATCCAATTTATGCATGCTTCAACGTGACCTAATATTCTAAAAAATCTTCAGCATTTTTACAGCATCAAGAAAGAACTCACTGACATTATCTGAACCAAAAAGGAATCAAAAGATAGGTCACTGATGAGTTTAAGATGATAACGTCCTCACAGCCCCCCTTTTTGTTCTATTGACTTCTTACACTCAGAAGGTGGCCATTGTACCCAGTTCCTCCAATGGATTATTGTTTGGGTGGGCGGGTTGAGGTCCAGCTCCACGGAGGCACTTTCACACCCTTCATTCTGCTCCCTCCCCCTTTCTAGAGCCTTATAAAATGGCCACCTCTGTCTTAAGTTCCTCAGTCTCTTCCAGACCTGCATCATCAACAGGTAAGCCGAGGACAACCTTCCGTCTGAGATGTCCTTAGAAAGGACCTTGGATAATTACAGTTAGATGTTGGATGTAAAATTTAGGATATCTTGAGTAGTTTAATTGTCTTGCTTATTTGGCCCACATAAGTTTGTTTTGTTATTGTAGTTAATTCAATTTCAAACTTATAAAAAAGTTCACACAGTTGTTGATTTTTGTTGACTTTTCTCTTTTTTTGCTTTCTCCTTACAGATCCATCATGAAGTTTGTGGCTCTAGCTCTAGCTGTTCTGCTGGCTGCAGGTAAAGAATGTTAATATAGCACAATACAAACTTAGCATACTGCTTTTAAGCAAAATGAATAAATTCTTACTAAAATGACTGTCCAGGTTGCCAGGCACGATTCCTGCAGGCCGATGCTCCATCCCAGTATGAGCACATCAGAGCTTCAGTGGTGACTTACCTCGGCCAGGTTAAGGAAACAGCACAGAAAGCAATTGACAGTTTTGATGATGCCGAGTTCAAGGATTACAAGTAAGAAATAAAGCAAGCATTCATTCAGTGAACACTGACCCTCGCTCTCGACTCACTCGCTCACAAAGCAGTTGATGATTATATTGGTCATCATTTTAAATTTTTTGTTTTTTCTTCTCTTCCCTGCATAGGGTACGCCTCACTCAGAGTCTGGACAACATTGAGACCTTGCTCAAGTCTGCTGCTGAATCCCTTGCTCCAGTCCGTGAGGGTATTGGACCGCAGATTGTTGAGACCCTTTCTGGTGTTCGTGAGAGGGTTTCCCATGACCTGGAGGAGCTGCGCAAAGAGTTGGAGCCTAAGCGCGAGGAGTTGCGCCAGGTATTGAAGAAGCATATCGATGAGTACCGCGAGAAGCTGGAGCCTGTGCTGAAGGAGTACTCTGAGAGTAACAGTCAGCGCATACAAGAGTTCAGGACCAAGGTTGAGCCTGTAATCAAGGAGCTGCAGGAGAAGATCAAGGTCAATGTGGAGGAGACCAAGTCCAAGCTGACCCCCATTGTGGAAACCATTCGCAACAAGCTGACCAAGGGTCTTGAGGAGCTGAAGACTACATTTGGACCTCATGCCCAGGAGTACAGGGAGCAGATTGAGGGTGTCTTTTCTGATCTAAACAACAAATATGAAAGTGGGGAGCTGCAGCAGAAGCTGAAGAATTTGGGTGAGGAGCTTAGGCCCCAGCTGCTGGGTATCTACAACACCATTGAGAAGGCTTTTAAGGCATAAACACTCTCATCCAACTATTTTTTCACCTACAGTGTAGTCTTGAATCTTCCATCTTCATTTCCCTACATGCTGTTATCATCAGTTGGGCCTGAAAGGCCTGAAATCACACAGGGTCTCTTCATGACCGCTGAACTTTCCATTCCCCACATGGGTTGATGCAAAACTGGACTTTTGCTTTCTGTCTTAGAACATGCCATTTCCCTTGAACGTACTGTATCAAGCATATGCTAAAGTAAACATTTCTGTGTAACATTCTTAAATGCTTTAAGTAATATTTAGCTATGCTTCTATGTACAAAAACCACTAAAAGAATGGCTCAATAAATAAAAAAAAAAGTTTCATGTTAATTTTCTTTACATCTCATGTGTTGACTTTTGAAATAACGTTTATAATAACGTTTATTAACTAAATAAAGTTTGCTTGTTAATTGATATATCTTAATTCAGTGCAGAGTCATTTAAAACTATTGTTTAAACAAATAGGTATAGTAAATAATGTGCATACTATATCACTGAAATGTCACCTATTTACAAATTTTACAAATATTAAGATAATCATTAATTACTGAGACATTTATAAAACTAAAAAGAAAGCAATACTTATGGGGTTGATTAACTTGTTTATTAGGATAATAAATCAACAAGAACAAGAACAACAAGGAAATCAACAAGAATTTCAGAAAAAAATCCTGATTGGTGTTTTGTAATAACAGAATGACATGGGTTGAAATCCAAAAACCTACATTTTGATGACGGACAACCACACATATGTTAAGTTTTCCAGACTGGTATATTCTACCTGAGTGATGGCTGATGAAAAACGTTGACATCATGGTCTTTCAATAATAACAATAAGAATAAGAATTTATCATATTTTTCTAAGAAAATAGCATTTGGCAGACATATGTCACATATAAATGTTAAAAATGATGAAATTCACAAACCATTCCATGATGTAAAAGAAACGATATTATCTATTGTGGATTGATTTAAAACAGAAGCGCTCCAATCCGAATTATGTGTGTGTCAACTTGACAATTAGTATTATTTTATGGTAAAATAGTTAATTGGTGCCAGTGAATCAGACACACAGCTTCATTAAAAAGACAGAAATTATTTAAATTCTTTCTGTAATAAGAAACAAAAGACACAAAAAATTAAGAACTCCAGGCAAAAGCCTTCCCCACAACTGTCTAATCAGCCCTTCCTGAATAGAAGTGGATGTGTGCAGAGAAAACACTAAAATGTGCATGACAGGGGGTTCTCTAGGACAAAGGTTGCGAGCCTATGGTCTTGCCCAATATTACCCAACATTTTCAGCATTTTTTTTGACAGTGTTAAGTTCATTGCAACGTGTAAGTTCTCGTTCCCATTTGCTAGCTGCTTTAATTAGGATATCAAAAGCTAGGTCACTGATGAGTTTATGATTTGGCCATGTCCTCACAGCACTTTTTAGCCTCCATTGACCCTCCTACTCTGGTGACCATTGTACCCAACTTTTCCAATTTATCATTTGGGGAGGGAGGGTTGAGGCCCAGCTCTATAGAGGTACTCTAACACCCTCTGTCCTGCTTCCTCCCCCTCACCAGAGCCCTATAAAATAGCCACCACAGTTTCAAGTTCCCCAGGCTCTTCCAGACCTTCATCATCAACGGGTAGGCTGAGGACAACTTTTTCCTAGTGATTGTGGGGAATGGCAATTGCTGTTTTAAATGGGACGACTGAATTGTTAAAAAGCTTTTAAAAAGTTGAACTGTTTTGGTGAACGGTTAAATCAGCAGTCTTGAGGCTGAGCTTTAAGGTGAATTGGAATTCACCCATAGCAATGTAGAACTTTGTCATATGTGATTTTGAATAAGATCTTATATATTTGTGTAAGATCTTCATAGCGCCATATTTGTGTAAATGAAATCTGTCAGTCAGCATATATATTTTATACATGAATGAATAAAATAAAATCATAAACGAATTAACTGATAAGTATAGATTTGCATGGCAAATTAGAACAATGTAGGACATTTGCAGGAGGTTTAGTGTCTTGCTTATGTATTCTACATAGGTTTGTTTTATTTTTGTCACTGTCATTAATGAAATTACAAATTTAACAAAAGCTCTCAAAACTCCTCATATGTTTGATGTTCTCTTTCGCTTGACTCATTACAGATCCATCATGAAGTTTTTAGCTCTAGTCTTTCTGCTGGCTGCAGGTAAATGCTGTTTCTTAGCACAGTACAAGCTTTGCATACTGCTTACAAGCTACATGAACAAGCAAATGACCAATTCTTACTAAAATAACTGTTCAGGATGCCAAGCTCTACTCGTGCAGTCTGATGCTCCATCTCAGTATGAGCAGATTAGAGCTGGGGTGGTGACCTACCTCACCCAGGCTAAGGAGTCAGCACAAAAAGCTATTGCCACGCTTGATGATGATGAGTTCAAGGAGCTCAAGTAAGAGATACATTTTTGATCATTCAGTGCACATTGACCCTTGCTCAACACTTATCAGTTGCTGACACATTAATCATTATTCTTCATTTTGACCACAAATAATTTGACCTGTCGTGTTTTATTTTCCCTTCTCTTTCCTGCATAGGCCACGCCTCATTTACTGTCTGAACAACATTGAGGGCTACATCAATACTGTCTCTGAATCCCTTGTCTCAGTCCGTGAGGGGATCGGACCCCAGATTGTTGAGTTCATTTTTGCTGACCGTGAGAAGATTTCCACAGAACTACAGGAGCTGCGCAAGGAGCTGGAGCCTAAATGGGCAGAGCTCCGCGAGGTTGTGAAGAAGCATCTTGAAGAGTACCGTACACTGACGGAGCCTGCACTTAAGGAGTACTCTGAGAAGACCCAGCAGGTGGTAGAAGAGTTTAAGACCAAGTTTGAGCCTGTAGTCAAGGAGCTGCAGGGGAAGTTCAAGGTCAATGTGGAGGAGACCAAGTCCAAGCTGACCCCCATTGTGGAAGTCATTCGCAACCACCTAACCAAGATCCTTGAGTATCTGAAGGCTAAATATGATCCCCATGTCCAGGAGTATAGGGAGCAGATTGAAAGTAGCATTGCCGATCTGCGCAAAAAATATGAATCTGGGGAGGTGCAGGAGAAGTTCAAGAAATTGGCTGAGGAGCTCAGGCCCCAGTTGACGGGTATCTACACCACCATTGAAAAGGCTTTCAAGGAATAAACAATCTTATTCATTATGTTTTGCCCATAGTGCAGTCTTAAAGGCTTCCATCTTAATTGTCCTACACCTCGTTATTATCAGTTGCCCCAGGGTCTCTTCAAGACCTCTGCACTTTCCATTCACCACATTGGCTGATGCAAAAACTGAACCCTTGCTTTCTGTCTTATAACATGCCATTCCCTTGAATCTACTGTGTCAAGCACATGCTAATGTAAACATTTTTTGTGTAACATTCTTAAATGCTTGATGTAATGTTTTACTGTGCTTCTATTTTGTCAAAAACTGCTAAAAGAATGGCTCAATAAAATAATAATAATAAAAAAATCATATTAATTTCTGTTATGTTTGTTGACTTTTGAAATGATGAGTTAGTTTATTACTTAATATTTTCTAAATCATTGCAGTGTCATTTGAAACTGTCATTTAAACAATTAGTACAGTAAATAATGCACATATTATATTACTGAAATAATTCTTATTTGACATGTTTTGCATGTAAAACAAATATTAACATCATTGTAAATTACTGAGACATTGATTAAACCGTAGAATGAGAAGGTTTACATAAATACACAATTATTAGGATAATAAAATCAACAAAAACAAATCCTGATTGGCCTTTTGTAATAACAGACGGACATGGGATGATGTCCAAATATATATATATGTACAGTATATATATATATATATATATATATCACGGACAACCACATCGACTGTTAAGTTTTCCTGATTAGTATATTCTACCTGACTGATGGCTAATGATGTGTGTTGACATCAAGGTCTTGCAATGATTAAAAAACTATAAAGATAAATAAATTAATTAATAAATAAGTTAATTATTATTATTATTATTATTATTATTATTATTATTATTATTATTATTGTTGTTGTTGTTGTTGTTGTTGTTGTTGTTGTTGTTGTTGTTGTTAATAACAATAATAACAATAATAACAAAACAAAAAATAATAATAATAATAGAAGATATTTGGGGCGGCAAGGTGGTGTGGTGGTTAGCAGTGTCGCCTCACAGCAAGAAGGTCCTGGGTTCGATCCCCGGGTCACCAAGGGTGCCTTTCTGTGCACAGTTTGGATGTTCTCCCCATGCATGTGTGGGTTTCCTCCCAAAGACATGCAGATTAGGTCAACTGGCTACTCTAAATTGCCCATAGGTGTGAATGCACTTTTGTTTGTCTGTGTTGGCCCTGTGGTGGACTGGCGACCTGCCCAGGGTGTACCCCGCCTCTCGCCCGAAGATGCTGGGATTGGCTCCAGCTTCCCCGCGACCCAGATGGATAAAGCGCAATAGATAATGGATGGATGGATGGAAGATATTTGGCAGTCATATGTCACATCAATGCTATTTAAAAATGAAGAAATTCACAAATCACTCCATGATGTAAAATAACAGATATTATCTATTGTGGACTGGTTTAAAACAGAAGCACTTCAATCTGAATTATGTGTGCATCAACCTGACAAATAGTATTATTTTGTGGTGTAATATTTCACTGGTGCCAGTGAATCAGACATGCAGCTGCATCAAAAAGACAGAAAATATGTTCATTCTTTTTGTGGTAGGACATAAAAGACATAAAAAAAACTAAGCACTGCAGGCAAAAGCCTTTCCCACAACTGTCTAATTATAGAACATTCTGCCAAATGTTTGTGTAGCCCATAGGCTCTCATCCCTGGTCCTGGAGTACCCCCTGTGCAGCACATTTTAATGCTTTCCCTGTTTCTAAAACACTCGATTCAACTAATCAGCTCTTCATGAATAGAAGTGGGTGTTCAGAGCAGAGAAAACACTAAAATATGCACGACAGGGGGTTCTCTAGGACCAAGGTTGGGAGCCGATGGTCTTGGCCAATATTGCAACATTTTCAGCATTTGTTTGACAGCATCAGGTTTATTGCAGGGTGAAAGTACTCATTCCCTTTTGCTATGTGCATCAAAAAGGATATCAAAAGTCACTGATGACTTTAAATTTCAGCCATGTCCTCACAGCACTTTTAGCCACTACTGACCCCCTACTCCGGTGACCATTGTACCCAGCTTTTTCAATGGATCATTTCAGGCAAGCGGGTTGAGGTATAGCTTCACTCAGGTACTTTCATACCCTCCGTCCTGATTCTTCCGCCTCGTCAGATCCCTATAAATTAGCCACCCCAGCTTCAAGTTCCCCAGGCTCTTCCAGACCTTCATCATCAACAGGTAGGCTGAGGTTAACTTTTAGCTAGAGATTGTGGGGAAGGGCATTGGCTCTTTTAATTGGGAGGACTAAAATCTGCATATTAATGTAAATGAAATCTGTGTCAATCAGCATATAGCCTGTATGCATAAATGAATTAATTGAGAAGAATAGATTTGTATGGCAAATTAGATTATTTTTCATCTCTATGAGGTTTATTGTCTTGCTTATGTATTCTATATGGGTTTGATTTGTTTTTCTCATCACAATTAATGAAATTGCAAACTTAACAAAAAGTAAATGAGCTCTCAAAACTCCTCATATGTTTGATGTTCTCTTTTGCTTGTCTCATTACAGATCCATCATGAAGTTTTTAGCTCTAGCCTTTCTGCTGGCTGCAGGTGAACACTGTTTCTTAGCACAGTACAAGATTTGCATACTGCTTTCAAGCTACATAAACAAGCAAATGACAAATTCTTGCTAAAATAACTGTTCAGGATGCCAAGCTCTACTCGTGTAGGCTGATGATCGATGATCCATCTCAGTCTGAGCAGATTAGAGCTGGGGTGGTGACCTACCTGACCCAGGTTAAGGATTCAGCACAAAAAGCTATTGCCACGCTTGATGATGATGATTTCAAGGAATTCAAGTAAGAGATAAATCATTCATCATCCATCCATCATCATATACTGCTTTATTCATCTGGGTCGTGGGGAAGCTGGAGCCAATCCCAGCATCTTCAGGTGAGAGGCGGGGTACACCCTGGGCAGGTCACCAGTCCACCACAGGGCCAACACAGACAAACAACCACACACGCTC
>JAQQZR010000018.1:5805802-5826504 GCA_030068235.1 Notoglanidium macrostoma | reverse complement strand
GCAAAGGGTGGGCCGACGTCATATTAAACCCTATGGATTAAGAATGGGATGTCACTTAAGTTCATATGCGTGTAAAGCCAGGTGAGTGAATACTTTTGGCAATATAGTGTATTTTGCAATCAACAGGATCACATGTTTTTCTGCTATTTCTATCCTATTACTAGACAATTCAAAGGCCTGGATTCCAATGGACTGGGAACAATTAGTCATCTGCATAAGGCTGGATTGAAAATAATTAAATTGACATTGAGAAGATTTCTCTGTTTGTCTTTGCAGGTATGCCTTCCATAGCTCTTCATGGCTCATGGCGGGTCGTGGAGATGTTGCAATCCCAGGAAGAGTGCATTTCCACCCAGATTCGCCAGCACGCGGGGCTCAGTGGATGAAACAAACCGTCTCATTTGACCGCCTCAAACTTACCAACAACCTTCTGGATGAAAATGGCCATGTAAGTTGCAGACTAGAAACTCGAAGCAACATTGGGTATATGTAAATATGCATGAAATTAGTGTATGTATGTATTTGGATTGTGCAGATCATTCTGAACTCCATGCACCGGTATCAGCCACGGCTGCATATAGTGCTCGTGGACCAAAGTAGGGACAGTCAGCGTTCAGCTCATCGCAACTTCTGCACATTCTCCTTCCCAGAAACGCGATTCATTGCCGTCACTGCCTACCAGAACCACAGGGTAACTAAAAGCCCATTCAGTCCTTATTAATGTTTGTCTTGGCCGGGTCTCAAATGAGAATAGAACTTTGATGTGGTTGACAGAGGCAGGAAATAAAGCACTTCACACCACAGCCCTGCTGAATTCTCAAATGTGATTGGTCACAATGGGTTCTTATTATATTATACATTATCTATAATAAACAGCTTTTGACAGTAGTGATGGTTGCAAAGCAAATTACAGGTTTATGTTAATAAACTCATTTTAACATCAGTGTTTCTGTACAGTTAATTCTTGTGTGGCAAATGCACATAATATAATCTCCACATAAAACTATTGATAAATGCGATGCCTACACTTGCTACTAGTGTGTCTATTTTGTTGGCTTTAATAATGTCACAACTATGATGTTTTTTGTTAATGGTGATGCAGATCCAGGTCACTTCTGATTATGAACATGAACTGACAAGATCCAATATGTGCAAAAAACCCTGAATTGAACAATGAGGCTTGTAATGTGAACATAACCTCTATTTAAGTAACAGTACTTTTATTTGAAGAAGGTTTTCAGCAGCACTACTGGCTGTCAGGGATAGAGCAGGAAACACATTATTATTAACGCTACAAATGTAATATGCATCTCTGATAACCTCCAAATTGATTCAAATGATCACATCGTCATATGTCTCAAAGACCCTGTCCACCTTTAATCATCAAATGAGATGGATGGTAATATTCAGATCTTAATGGGGCCTCACAAGTTTCTAACCAGAAAAGACTAGGAAAGATTATAAGCAAAAACAACTTATGTACTTTGGTGTATTGCTTTCTTCTGTTTAGATCACACAGCTGAAGATAGCCAGCAATCCGTTTGCTAAAGGCTTCCGCACTACAGATGTTAATAACTGGTACGTCCTTTTTTGCCCTTGCAGAATCAAAATGTTTTCATGTTCATGTTTAGATTATGGTCAAGTTGATTGTATTCCTCTTTTCTTAATCCATGATTAGCCTTTAATCAGTGAAATGTTGTAAATGTGTATATATATTTTTTTGCTGTTACACCAGTGACTACACTACTAATGCAGTTGAATGAGGTTAGGGCAAAGACCCAAAGTCCAGTCTGCAGAGGCACAAGTTCCATTGCGGTATAACCTAAAGTGGTACTGTGTTTCCTGGACAGGTCTGCAAAAGGGAGCAGGTCTCACCTCTCTCATTCCCCTTTGCCCTTGCACCCTCAAGAGAGCACACTGCATCCAGACACTTCTCCTAAGGAGCAGAGGACAACAGAAATACAGCATGTAAACCGTGAGTCCATTTAATATTAAATCTAACTCAAATTAAACAAGGGGAATGCTATTATAGGAAACTAATCATTGATGGGATGGTGTGATGCGGCCCAGAGTGAAGACGATATTTTCTAAAAACAATATGTCCCAAAGTGTTTAATTCCTCATATACCACAGCAATTACATTTTATTAAAATGTAAAACATTAAATAAATTGTCATTCACAGTGGGAGTGGCCAATACCATTGAGAGAAAGAAGAGGGGGAGACATGCTCATGTCCACGCTACTCCTTTTGTTCCCCTGTTTCACTGTCAGTGGGACGGTCATCAGAGACCAGAAAGAAGCCACCTTGACTGAGGAAAAGTCAGTGTGTTTATTTTAAACTTATGTTTCACAGTTTTCTTGTAAAGCCGTCTTATAATCTTGTAATAGTGCATGATGTGTGTAATGAGAAGTGTTTTGTTTGCCTGTGTAACTCTATAAACTCTCCATCACTTTCACGATTGTCTCTCATAATGACTTACAATAAACTGCTGGTATTTTCCTCGGAATCACTTAAAATTGAGTTTGTACAACCAAACATCTAGCTTTTGATCATACTTCATCAGGCTATCAAACATTTGAACTTGGTGCATGGTAGTCCAAGTAAAGCTAAAATAATTGCCTAATGTTTAAACTTTATATATTGAGTCTTTATTCTATAGCAACCTTGCCTGATTGATGATCATGTTTTGCAGACAGACTAATTGCTTAACATATTACTGGCCTATATAAAACAATAATGGCCTATATAATAGATTTACTTTTGGCACTCAAGGACTAATTCTAGTCACAAAATATTTTCACAGAGCCCTTTATGAAAGCAGCAGATCCAATTAGCCAATCATGTGGCAGCAGCGCAATACAAACAGATCAAGAGCCTCAGTTAATGTTCACATAAAACATCACAATTGGGTAACTTTAAATGTGGCATTGTTGTTGGTAGGCTACCAAATGGGCTGGTAAAATAATTTCAGAAACTGCTGAATGTCTGGGATTTTCATGCATAAGAATATCCAGAGTTTACACTGGGGGAAAAACATCCAGTGAGATTCAGTTCTGTCGGTGATGAGCGAGAGGTCGTCCCAGAATTACCAGGCTGGCTCTAGTTGACAGGAAGGTTTTGGTGATCCTAGCCACAACTCTGTACAACCATGGTGAGCAGCAAATCACAATTTGAGACAGATGTGCTACAACAACAGTCCTGTCAGCCAAGAACCAGAATCTGGACAATTGAAGAATGTAAAAACATTACCTGTTTTTATTTTCTCCCAATATTTAACAGTCTAGTACAAGTCAGTTCATGTGTTTTAGATGACTGTTTACATTAATGTTGATAAAATTCTCTTGTGTCAGTTATAATCTATCTAGAGCCAGCTAATCTGTTGGCTATGTTGTTACAGGCTTAAAAAAGAAATAAATAAGTAGATAAAGCCCCCACCACCTTATTTCTTGTCTTATGTCGGATTTTAACTACATCCCCCATAATGCCCCTCGCGCACGGGTCTCGCATCATTTCGCCTCGAGACGCGCATCTCGTGCATCCGGATGCGGGCAAAGATGGAGGAGGCGGAGGTGTTTAACGGACGGAGAGATGCGGATTATGATGGTTAGTTCTTGAATCAGAAGAGAGGAGAAAGCCAAGGGCAAAATGGGCGTCTTTTTAGGTGTTTAAAATGCGTTTGAGCGAAACGTGGACTGAATTTATTTGGGAAATTCGTCTGCAAGAAGACGAAGCCAGGCTTGACAACGGAGCATCGGACACCGTAACCTGTTATAGGAAATATTATAAATCAGAAGAGAAAGCCGGAGAAAGAGAAAAAGAAAAAAAAAGAAAATACAGCGATTCGGACAAATTATCACTCATGGATTGATATTTAAATTTGAATCTAATCATTAATACTGAAAAGTTGTTATTTTTTTCCTCAGAGGTCGCCCTTTAAATCTGAAATGAACGCGCTAGAGTTATACCCGTAATTAAAGACAATAAATAATAAAAATAATAATAAAAAAAGATGAGCACGTCCTGGCACACTTGGCTCTTCTTGTGCTGGAGCATTTCCGCCGTGTATGGAGCTGCAGATCCTGGAGCACCGCGCGCGAGCTCTGTGCTGCTGCGCGTGCCCGTGCGCAAAGGCCCCGCGCGCGCTCCTGCGGCACACGGTCCACACGTTCGGAAACCCAGAGCCACCGGCGAAGTAAATTTTGTTGACATGGTGGATAACCTCCGCGGCAAGTCAGGACAGGGCTACTACGTGGAGATGGCGGTGGGAACGCCGCCTCAGAAGGTGAGCACTGAGCAGGCCCCCTGGTTACGCCCCAAACATCCCATAATAATCTATTCTATAGTAAAGTATACACGGTAACCTGCCACTACAAATATTATAGTATGTCAGACTCACCCAAGTCTTATACTATATAAGGACATTTATAGTAGATATAAATAATGATGGTACATTTAAACTCTTACATTCACAAAAAAATATCCAAAACAATATTAAATCCTGTGTATAAAGTCATATGCTTGATACACTGCATACACTCATACATGTACATTCATTCATTCATTCATTCATTCATTCATTCATCTTCAGTAACGCTTTTCCTGGTCTGTTGTGGTAAATCCGGACACTATCACGAGGCAGAATTACACCTTGAATAGCTGTCACTGGACACCATGCATCAGCATAGGGCAGATTACCCAGTGCATCAATTGCCATGTTTTTGTGAAGTTGGAGGAAACTGGAAAATCAGCAGGAATCTCACATAGACACAGGGAGAATGCGTACATAAGAACCACACAGACATTAACCCAAGCTCATGACTGAATCGGAGACTAAAGGCAAGGCAGCAGTGTGACACATCTAAATTGTCATGCTACAAACTATTTCAGTACATCTTATTTAAAACAAGATGCTGTCTACGTTACAAATTATACTGTAACTTCAAAATAATATTATGATACTAAATAGGATAGATAAAGTCATTTGCAAGATTGAGCTGCATACAACTGTACTACGGTACTATACTATACAATTAATAACCTCGTTCTGTCATTCATATATATATAAATATATATATATATTAATGACAGAATGAAGTAAATGTGTATATGTGAATGAGGTATATGTGAGGATATATGTGAGATATACTGTATATATATAGTGATGCAGTTCTATTATACTATATATACTATTATACTATTATACTATACAGGCATGTGGCAGAGAGCATACTATTATAATAAAGAGTAAAACTTAACTTCATTCAGAAAGTGTATGTGAAAAGAAAGCAGTGGAATGAACGTATATCAGGTGGATTATTTAATCCATCATCCTTTTTTCTCCAAAAGGAGAAACTAAAAGTAGATCGATTAAGCACAGATTGTCTGGTTGAAGTACAAATTACAAACAAGGACAGATGACAGTAGTGTTTTTTGTTTGTTTGATTGAAAAGGTTATTGCAGCTTTACCATATTTGGCATTCGGAGGAAACATGGCATGAATCCAGTAAAGCATTATAGACTTGAAACCTCAAAAATTAAGTGCTTGTCTAATAGTTTGTCCCGTCATTATTATGAAGGAACTGATGTGACCAATTTCAAGCTGTTGATAGATTTTCACCCTCATATTTACAGTATACATAAAAATGGTCTGAATAACGCAAACCAGCATATCGATCAGACCAAGGGTTCACTGTAGCAACGTGTGACATTACATGCTGTGTCAGTAAGAGACAGCATAATTGCCCTTTTCTGCTGTTGCAGCTGTGATATCGGGCACAGCCTGCCACCAAAGATGACTAACAAGCCATTAGTTGAAGACCACACCAGGACTGGCATAGTCTGAACCCTTGATTCTGTACCAAGCACATTTAAATAAACCTCCTCAAGCTGAAACTGGCACAGTGTTCTAATGCAGGCCACACACTGAAAACCAGTGAACATAAACAGGAAGGAGTTTTGAGGTTGTAGAGGTCGACTTCCAGGAGCAGAGTTATGGAGCTGTACAGAAAGGAAAAGACCATGTGTGTGTGTGTGTGTGTGTGTGTGTGTGTTAATGTGTCATGATGGAAGGATGCAGACTGCTAGCATGGATTTAGCTGGCAAAAAAGGCAGGAAGCCTGTGCAAAGGACATATGACCAGAGAAGTCACAGAGAAAGAGGAAGAAATAGAGACGAGCATTCAACAGGAATTAATTAATGGTGAAGGTCAGTACTAGAATATGGTAGAAATAGTCATAAGGAGCAATAGTCTCGGCAGAGTGCTATACAATAGGGCAACTTGCTAGTATGTTAGTATTTTTTACTAATATTATATAACACAGCGCTGTTGAGTTTCTTGATTCTGATTGCAGGTAATTTTCCATAAAAGCATGGCTTTTATTAGGATAGTATTAATACACCCTTTCGTTATTTCAAGACTAACAGTTTACTCATGCACATGACTTGTAGATTTTAAAAACAACATGGCAACCCATGTTGGTCTTCAAAGAAGTAGCATTTTTAATATGCTCTTATTTATATTATTTATATTTATAGTCTTCATTTATAATCTAATCAATTACATCAGTACATCAGCGTTCAGGTTTTTCTTATTTTTTGCTTACTTTGATGGTGAAAATGATTAAATCTGTCATTAACGAACTAAATGAATGAGTCAACAGTATACTGACATTGAAACATTCCTCTATTCTGATTCAGAATTGTTCTTCTCCTGCTGGGAGTGTGAGCATTGATTCCTGGCACCTCTCTCTCTCTCATTCTGCATCACATTTTGCACTGTCAGTGAGTCTAGCAGTCAGGCAGCCGGTCTCTGGTGGCATGCAGGAAGATGATCAATAATACATCTGCTCTTTGCTACAAGGAGCCTGGGTTTCCAAGGACACTCAGGAAGTCACCCAAATACTGAAATCATTTAATGTGTTCATGTGTCTTTGTTGCAGTTGAACATCCTGGTTGATACGGGGAGCAGTAATTTTGCAGTTGGAGCGGCAGCTCACCCGTTTCTGCGTCGATACTACCATCGTTCTCTGTAAGTATTTCCTGACAGGGCTGACCCAAGGATCAGAATAGCACAACTAACGGCGTTTAAATAGAAAAGCCTTGCTGACTTCTCTTTACCATCATACGGTCTGCTTAAGAACCCCTGGAGGCACATAGGATTGAGTTAACCGCAGACTTCAGCAGTAGAATTTTCCCAGAAAGTAGTGTGATGCCATTTCCCTTTCAAAACAGCAATTTAATATCAGATAAAGCTGTTTATAAGGGTAAACAATACCAGCGAAATGCTCCAGAGTTTCCACAAGAACATTATTACGTCTTCTCCCATACGTATTAGCCTCTCATTTGAATTTGTAGTTTGACATGTTGACATTGGTTTAACTGGGATTTTAACCATTTGAAGAAGAGGCCTTTATTTATTACATAAACAGTACAGTGTAATTCTTCTTTGCATTTCCCAGTTTGTTAGGAATGTGGGGTCAGATATGATGACCCCTGGAGCATGTATGGTTGAGGGGCCTGCTCAAGGTCCCAACAATGGCAGCTTGGTAATGGTGGGTCTTGAACCCCCCAGCCTTCTGATTAAGTAATCCATAGTCCTTAACCACTGAGTCATCACTGCCACTGAGTCATGCAGTAAAAATTTTGAATGTGTAAAATATAAATTTTTTAAACAAAAAAGCAGGTATTTAATAACAGCTTTGGCTGCAATTGCAGCTGCAAGTGTTCTGAGATATGTCGCTGTCAGATCTACACATATGGATCTATATACTTGCTCTGACAAATTTAATGGGCACTGTCGGAGAACAGCAATTTTCGAGTCACAGATTCTAAATCAGATTGCAGTCTGAGCTTTGACTGTTTTTATTCACATTCCTGGTTCTTGGTTTTGAACCACTCCAGTGTAACTTTGGCAGTATGCTTAGTATTATAGTCTTGTTGGTTAGAAGGTGAACCATCAGTATAAAATCAGGAGACCCTGACCAGTTTCTCAGTCCCTGCTGATGCAAAGCATTTCCAAAATGTGACTACCTTCGGCATGGTTCTCCGGCATGGAGGATGAGGAATTTTGATGACAAAAAATAAAATTTTGCTATCATCAGACCAAATGTTGCCGAGTTTCCAACATGCCTTTTTGGCAAACTGGGATTTCATGTGTTTTTTTTAAACAATAATGGCTTTCTTCTGGCCACTCTTTGTGCAGATTATATTTGTCCTTTGAACAGTTTCTCCCTTCTGAGGTATTGATCTCTCCAGCTAATTCAGACTTTCCACTGGCCTTCTGCTTGCTTCTCTGACTTCTTTGTCACTGTCCCTTTTCCAGACAGAGTTGTGCCTTATTCTTTCCATTTTTTAAATAATCAATTTTTTTTGGTGCTTCTTGGAATGTTTAAAGTTTGGGATATTGATTGATTGATACTTTTCCTGAACTTTGTCCCAGACTTGTTTTGATAGCTCCATGGGCTTCATGATGCTGTTTGTTTAACTCGGAGGGGTTCCAAGAACAGGGATGTTTATACTGAGGACTTTGTGTACACTGTATACAGAGCACTCTTATAGTTCTATCAAAACTAATTCAGGGGTTTCATTGCACCCCTGTATGCACCCCTATACTTATTTTACAGTTTTTATGATTTGTATTTGTAAATAATTTAGCAAACTATATTGATTTTCCCTACGTTTAAAATTATAGGCAATTCTGTGTAGATTCATGACTTACAGTCCCCTCCAAAAGTATTGGAACAGAGCCACAATTTTCATAATTTTCCCTCTTTTCACCACCATAATGGATACGAAAAGAAATCATCAAGATGTGATTGATGTGTAGACTTTCACAGGCTCAAAAATAGCTGAACAAACTAGCATAATTATACATATAAGCAACATTTTGAATACTTTTAATAATATGTTTTTATTTGAATGGATACAAATCAATCACCACCTAAATTCTGGAGCCCATGGATTTCACCAGATGCTGAGTTTCATCCCATGAGATACTTTGTTGGGCCTTTACTTCAGCCACCTTCAGTTGCTGCTTGTTTTTGGGTCTTTCTGCCTTCAGTTTTGCCTTCAGTAAGTGAAAAGCATGCTCATTTGGGTTGACTGACACAGCTGTTTAAAAACATTTAATTTATTTGCCTTAAGAAGCTCTTCGGTTGCTTTCACAGTATGTTTTGGGTCATTATCCAGCTATACTGTGAAGCGCTGGCCTATCAGTTTTGCAGAATTTGACTGAATCTGAGCAGAAAGTATAACTCTATACACTTCAGAATTCATCCTGCTACGTCCATCAGCAGTCACATCATCAATAAACACCAGTGAACCAGTTCTATTGACAGCCACACATGCCCATGTCCACCATGTTTGTCAGATGATGTTTGCTTTGGATCATGAGCCTTGCTTTCCTTCTCCATACTCTCCTCTTCCCATCATTCTGGCATGAGTTATTCATCGTTTCATCTGTCCAAAGAATCTTGTTTCAGAACTGGGCAGGCTTTCTAGCAAAGGCTAATCTGATCTTTCTGTTCTTGAGTGTTACCAGTGTTTCGCATCTTGCGGTGAACCCTCTGCATTTACATTCATGAAGGTGTCTCTTGATTGTAGACTTTAACAATGATAGGCCTACCTCCTGGAGAGTGTTCCTGATTTGGATATTGTGAATTCTACAATCATCTGTAGCCTTTTAGCTATGTCTTTCATGTCTTTCATGGTCTTCTTATACTTTTTAAGGATTCACCAAATTGTTGATTTGGCTACTCCTAAAATATCTGCTATCTTTTTGATAGGTCTGCTTTGTTTTTTAAGCCTAATGATAGCCTCCTTCACTTGCATCTCTTTGGGCTACATATTGAGTTCCCATGAACAGCTGCCAAATGCGATTTCAACTCTTGGAATCAACTCCATACCTTTTACCTCCCTAATTCGTCAAGAAATAACAAGGAAATAGTCCATGCATCATGCGTCTACTGCTTATCAGTTAACTGGCCCATTACCTTTGAGCCTGTGAAAATAAATGGCTAAAGAGTTAAAGCAATATTCTTGTTAAACACCTTGAATTCATACCGTAAGCCTAGACTTCAATCACATCTTGACGGCTTCATTTTAAATCCATCGTGGTGGTATACAGAGGCAAAACCACGAAATTGTGTCACTGTTCTGAAACTTTTGGAGGGGACTGTGTAATCCCTATGAAGCCACTTTCAGTTCCAGGTTATAACACTACATAATGTTGAATGCTCTTTAATCTTGCCGTGATTGTGTCTTTAGTAGCTCAAATTTTAAGAATCTCTGAGGAAAATGAGTCAAACTAAAAGTCACTTCCCTCAACACCAGTGCATGTTTCTAATTCAGTCTTGTTTTTGTTTTTTTTTAAGATCTGTGTCATACAAGGACCTGAGTCGAGGTGTGTATGTACCATACACACAAGGGCGCTGGGAAGGTGAGCTGGGCACAGATGTGGTATCAGTCCCCCATGGCCCTAATGTCACACTGAGGGCCAACATCGCTGCCATCACCCAATCAGATCGCTTCTTCATCAACGGCTCTAACTGGGAGGGGATCCTGGGGCTGGCCTATGCAGAAATTGCTAGGGTCAGTTCTGTGTGTGTGTGTGTGTATGTGTGTGTGTAGATGTACATAATATAATATATTTTATAATAACCTAGCATTTTCACAATGCACATGTTGCATTTTGGTAGCAAGTTGGAGTAGATATTATGGACCAGAGAAACAATGGCGCATTTAAAAACCACCCTGAAAAATATTATTACATGTTTTATAATGTTACAGAACAGGCGGAGAAATCCAACACCAATAATTAACTGCATAATCAATGAGTGGACTTTTAAGTGCAGTTTATTTTGACTCTGTGTCACCTGTACTAGTCACAATCTCTATGACACTAAAACTTGTTCTTTAATAAAAACATGCATCCAGACATTATTGTGAATCCAGAGCGCCCAAAAAGCATAGTGTAAAATAATGACTTCCTGGAATAAGGAGTATACAGTCATATCCCCCGCCACCTACGTTGATATATGAGTTTCACATATACGTCAATGCTTAAAGTAATAAATAATAAATTCTTCTCATCTTATACAAGTCTAATCAAGTCTATCGCCTGCGCTCATCTGTCCGTCTTCTTCTCTCCATTTCTCTCCTCTTTCATTTCATTTCCTTTATCCTTCTCTCCTTTTTCTACTTTTCCTCTTCTCTTCTCGTCCATTTCCTTTATCCTTCTCTCATGTTCCGTTCTCTTTATACATTCCCTTGTCTTGCCTTGCCGTTCCTTTCCTTTCAGCCTGATGAGAATCTTGAGCCCTTCTTTGACTCTCTGGTGAGGCAGACGAGTGTACCCAACCTGTTCTCCCTGCAGCTCTGTGGGGCAGGATTCACTCAGAACTACAGTCTGGGCAGTGCCACAGTGGGAGGCAGTATGGTATTGAGAGCGTGCTTACTCGTGTCTAATCCTGAAAAAAATGTACTTTGCTGGATGGGTCTATTATTAATAGTGGTGTGTAGTAAAGGGAAGTGCTGACATGTTTCCTGGCAGATCATTGGAGGGATTGACCCGTCGCTTTACGTCGGAGAGGTGTGGTACACTCCGATTCGCCGTGAATGGTATTACGAGGTCATCATCGTTCGCATCGAAGTCAACGGACAAGATCTCAACATGGACTGCAAAGAGGTGTGAATGCGGAAAAGGCGTTCTATGCTTTTTTCTCTTTAGAGAAAGGGTCAATGTCATTTACTACAAATATAATGTCACTGTTATTTCCTGTTAACATTTCCTCAAACAAGCAGTGAAAAGTGGTAGGCGATGGACGTTCTGTGTGTCTCTCTGTGTCTGACAGTATAACTACGATAAGAGCATCGTTGACAGCGGCACCACGAACCTGCGCCTCCCTCGCAAAGTGTTCCAGGCGGCAGTGAAGGCCATCGAAGCAGCTTCTTCAGTCAGTATCTGTTTTCTCTCCTTTTGCTCTTGGGCTTTGCCTGCTCTCCTTTCCCCCTACTGTCTGTGACAGAGAAAAATGAGACATGCAGTTATTTCCTGCAAGCTTGGCACTTTCAGCGCTTTTGCTCAGTCCCCAGGTAGAGCTCTCTCGCGCCTATTCCTTTATGTTTCTTTTCTAGGTGTTTTTGTTCCACACACTGAAGTTTTAAAGTAGATCAGTCCTGTTTTAAGGCTTTTAAGAGTTACTGCACACTTAAATGTGTTTTTTGAGCTGTAAACTAAATGATATGACTGTTCTGTGGTAAAACACATCAATACTGGTGTGATAAAATGATCCAGAACCTGAACTGACATAGAGTCGACCGTTTGGTACTTATCTACATCATGACGTGTTTATTGAAGAAGAAAAAAAGAATGTTAAGACGAGGCCCCCCAAGGTCCTCGTTTTTTTTCTCTCTTTTTTTTTATTTTACATTTTACAAAATGAATTGTCTAGTAATGGAAAAAAATAGTCAACCAGTCATCTTTTCCATGGTTAGAGCAACAACTATTTGTAGGCTGTTTCATTCGTGCAGCAAAGAATGCACAAACCAGACTTCAATTAACAGCCGTTCACAGGTTACTAATCACATTTCCAGCTTTAATGCTTGCTTAGCTTACACTGTTGCAACAAATGTGCAAAGTAATAAAGCTGAATCATATTACACCATATAAGGATGTAGCAGTTCTTAAAATGCACTCCTGTGTAAAATCTGAAACTGAGCGCGTGCACATGGTGTGAGCACGCAGGTGTCTACAGCAGTGCCTGCGAGGTCTTTTCTCCATGTGCAACTCCAGTCTGAGTAGAAACCTAAACATTAACCTCTGTGAGCTGCCCTGAGTGACTGATCTGACTCTAATCTAGCTGCATGGGGTTGGATAGCGATGTGCGATCTGCGCCTAAAGCACTTTTTGACACAAGCAGAATTTCCTCTGCCACAGTTCAAGGGTTTCATTTAAATTTTATTTAGCTCTAAAGGACAACAAAACAATGCGGGACGAATTCCTTTATGTCCGGGTGGGAACAATGCTAATGCCCTATAAATCCTACAAACGAGTCTTTTTTTCTAATTGTGCTAATGAGAATGTCAGACAATTGCACAGACAGAAGGGCAAGAATTGGATTTGTCTACTCAGACACATTTTCAGACTATCAGATTTCTTTACTGTCTGTCTCACTGTTTCTCCACCTTCCTAACTAGTTGAAATCCTCATGGGGAAACTAGTTAACGTATTATTCGAGTAGTCTCTGCAAGCCCTATCAGACACCCCTTCTAATTAGTGGACTTCAAGTCGGTTTTCCTGCAGGCTTAACCAACCCCATACCCTGTATTCTGTAATGAGTCATGGACTTGACAAGACCTCTGAAGGTGTGCTGTGGTATCTGGCACCAAGGCGTTAGCAGCAGATCCATTAAGTCCTGTCTGGTCTTCATGGATCAGACTTGTTTGTCCAGAACATCCCACAGATACTCAACTGGACTGAGATCTGGGGAATTTGGAGGCCAATTCAACACCTTGAACACTTCCTCCCATCATTTTTACGTGTCGCAGGGCGTTTTTGGTCACTAACAATGTTTATGTAAATGGTACATGACAAAGTAACATCCACATCACACTGCCTCTTGCCTTCTTCTCACACGCACCCGGCCGTCCACATGATCTAATAGAAACCGTGATTCATCAGACCAGGCCACCGTCTGCCATCACTCCATGGTCCAGTTCTTGGATCACAAAGAAAACGTCTCGGCAACCAATAGCAAAGCCCTGTGATTTATGCTGTCTCTTTTGGCATTTTAGCCCACCCGTTTGGAGGTGTTCCAGCATGCAGTTATACCCTTCTTTTGGATTTAGCTATTTTAAGCACGCACAAGTGTTAAATTACAAGAACAGCCGTGTAATCTCAGTAGAAACTCACTGACAGCATGGGATGCTCTTAAAAGCTCAGTGACTTTCATTTAGGCAGCATCACAGGTTTTGGGGATTTTTTTGGTCTAGGACAAGGTTTCCTGAAGACCATCTCACATAGTTTTTGGAGATAAGTTTAAATCCGAACAGGATCCTTTTATTAAGCTTCCCTCCCACCTCTTTTTTTTTTTGCCTCAAGGATGTAGGAAGATGTAGGAAGAAATGTGATCGAGTCTGTAAATTAGCAGCTAGTTTGGAAGATTTTGTTAGGCTCACTGGGACGGTGCTCTTTGTTTCAGCTTTGTTTCAAATAGTATTGTGCGGTTCACCTGTTTAGTCTGCTTAGTTGTTGAGTAACTCATTGTGAGCATTTGTGCGCCATCTAGTGGCACAGATATTAAATGTCAGAAATATATTTTCAACCTCAGGGTCCGGGTGATAGTTTGCTTGTCACTCACAGAAAAAAAAAATAGTTCTATAAGGGTTCTTTGGATGGTTAGCGGATTTTCTATGATGTATGGAACAGCAGCTTACATAAACTCTTAAAGTGAAACTAAGGTTGCTGAAACATAGCGTGAAAGAAAATACTCCTGTACTGGAATATGATCATCAGCTTTTAAGTTCTTTCATATGAATCTAGCTTTTAATATTGAAGTCTTGCAGTCTTTATGACTACAGCAGTATAAATAGGCATCCATATATATATATAGATATAAATAGTTTTGGGAGCTGCAGATCTTTTTGGCATCCAACAGCAGATACCATCCTGTCCAAAACCTTGTTCACTCGATATGGTTTGGTACTGGTTGCCATTCTTTGCTTATATCTGAAAACAGTGCAGAATATCCTGTAGACATTTGAAGTCCCAGGTTGCATAGCATTGCACTGATCTGTCACAACACACCCATAATGTACTGTACTGATTAAAGACATGTGGCGTGGTTTTGGATATCAGTCCCTGTTAATAGATTTGCAGTTCTTTATCTGTCTTGCCCTAATTCGCTCCCTCTCTCACAGACTGAGCAGTTTCCTTCAGGCTTCTGGCTGGGTGAGCAGTTAGTCTGTTGGCAGGCTGGCACCACACCCTGGCACATATTCCCCGTCATTTCCCTCTACTTAATGAGCGAAAACCGCAACCAGTCCTTTCGCATCTCAATTCTGCCCCAGGTATGGCATTTTCCATTATTGTCGTGTTTATGTTTATGCATACAAAGGAAAATGGCTTTGTATAGAGTGAAGCTGGAAGATGTGTGTATGTGTTATGTGTGTCATTCATGAGTAGGTGATTATAGATTATGTTAGTGTGTGTGCGTGCTTTGAGGTAACACCTGTTCGCTGTCCCGCTCTGCTCTCTGCAGCAGTATCTCAGGCCCGTAGAGGACGTGGCCTCAGCGCAGGAGGACTGTTACAAGTTTGCTGTGTCCCAGTCGAGCACAGGGACTGTCATGGGTGCCGTCATCATGGAGGGATTCTACGTCGTATTCGACCGCGAACACAAACGTATCGGTTTTGCGGTCAGCACGTGTCATGGTAAGACAGCAGATGATGCTATGATGAACCCAGCAGATGAACCCACAACACCCAGGTTAAACGCTGAGGTGTTTAATTGTTCATTTCAAGTGGATTTTCCCCTTCAACTCGTGTCGTAGCTATAGCATAGTTACCGAACTTGAAGGCATGACGCTAAAAAGACACCGTTACTGTTCTTAGGCTTGCTTAATCGCCTGCGTGTTAATCGGGTCAATTGAATAAATAAATGAATTTACCGAATGCGTTAACGGTAAGCTTGAAATTTGTTTATCTTGTATCCGACTGTCCTCAGTTCATGATGAGTTCCGCACAGCGTCGGTGGAGGGCCCTTTCCACGGAGTCGAGCTGGAGGACTGCGGCTACAACGTGCCCCAGACGGACGAGTCCACCCTTATGACCATCGCCTATGTCATGGCGGGAATCTGCGCCCTCTTCATGCTGCCCCTCTGCCTCATGGTGTGCCAGTGGCGCTTTGCCCGCTGCCTGCACCCACCAGGCTCCGGCGACTTCGCCGATGACTTAAATCTCCTGAAATGAGCCATAATTTTAGCATCTTGATTCACAATGAGGTCACTTCTGAGACCGTACCAAGAGTTTGATAAGAGAGGGGAATCAGAAATAATGTGACGGTGTACTGTATATAGGCAAATGCATCTATATGGCATGTGATTGGACTGTTGTGATATGGGGATTTAAAGAAAACCTCCTGTTTGATGGTTCTGTCTTATTTAGTCTTTCAAGTGTGGACGACCATGTTGAGGCTTCCTAATTGTATAATCTCTATGACAAGTGCATATGTGCGTGTGTGTATGTGTGACTAAGAGCTCTTATGATGTCATAACCTTTACTAAAACCTGAACCTTGAGATAATGATGTGCAATTTCTGATTATTTGTAATTTATATATAACGCCAGCCTTTGAAAAGGAACTCATACATTTACTAACTACACAGAGGATCTGCTATTATGAACATAATAGCTCATAAAAGCTTACAAAGATGAACATTTATTTTAAAGGTATGTTTATGGAAATAGCTCATCTATTTGTATTTGCTTTTATTTCACTGATTGTGAAGCTGAGGCGTAGTTTTGTGCTGGCTTAATGTGTGACACTTGGGAATCTAATAATACAAATGTATTTTTCACATTCACACCCATACAGAAGCACAGACTGACACATAATTAAGCCCATAATCAATGTAAGAAGGCATATGAGATATGTA
Organism: Notoglanidium macrostoma; assembly: GCA_030068235.1. Taxonomy (NCBI): domain Eukaryota; kingdom Metazoa; phylum Chordata; class Actinopteri; order Siluriformes; family Auchenoglanididae; genus Notoglanidium; species Notoglanidium macrostoma. The sequence continues at coordinate 5,809,851 of JAQQZR010000018.1, read as the reverse complement.
CAACGTTTGGAATTGCCTATGCAGTAAAACAGTATGTTGCTGCACACCAGTCAATGCAAATCGGTTATTTTACAGACTCATTTTAATGTTTACAGGAACGTATCATTTTTTTTTTTTTTTTTTACATGAAGTATACTGGACTATTCTGGAATACAGCAGTAGGATTCAAATTGGTTTTCTGGATTTTGTGTTTTCATACACAACTTCAAATCTGACTCTTCTGTGCTTCCTGGTCTGAGATCTCTAATATCAACCGTCCAGATAGTGAAAATCTTAACTTAAAAGGAATTCTTTCTCATTAGTTTAAATGATTTCCAATCTTGTATATCATGTTCACGTACTGGCCTAGAACTGGAAACGGTAATATCTAATGAAAGCTAATTATATATTTATTCTGCCCATATTCTCAAAACAGTAGGTCACTATATTCACAGTGAAAACAGGAATAAGAACACGATCAAGGGATTAAGCAAGAATGCAACATTAAAATCTAGCAAGCCAAAAGAAAAGCTGATATATCCTGTCGTTAAGAAGCCACTGTCTAATCAAATTATTCAAATTCAATTTTATTTGTGTGGTGCTTTTAAGAACAGACGATGTCACAAAGCAGCTTCATTGAAATCCCTAATGAACGAGCTGCAGGTGAGAGTAGCAAGGAAAATGTCCTGAGACAACATGAGGAAGAAGACTTACAAGGAACCAGATTCAAAATGGAACCTGGATAGCATAATTATAAATACTCATACAAAGTGTAAACTATAAAGAGAAACAGTATGATAAAAAAAATATGTTCAGTATGAGCACGTTGTGATTAAGAGTCCTAGGTTGAGAACAGAACAGTCTTTATGATTACATAAGCAGTTCTTGGGTACAAACATCCAGTGAAGCAAGTGTGAGACTCAGTTGTGTGAACCATGTCTATGTTACGCAGTGGTAAGGTTATAGCTCATGTGTAATTGATTCTATACATTTTTCCGTAATAAAGCGAATGCATTGCATAATGCCCTCAGTAAATTCTCCTAAAACACTGTAGAAAATATTTCCCATTTTATATTTTCCATTTATCAATTTAGGTTATTTCTAACCTTGCTCCTGACGCAATACAGCTTTCTACAATGGCTTGCATAAATATTCACCCCCTTGAATTTTTCCCCATTCCGTAATGCTATATGATCTAGGACTGAAATGGAATTCATTAGGATTATATATTACGCATCTACACAAAATAGCCAATAATACTGAAGTATGGGAATGAATATAGTTTGAAAAATCATACTGCATAAGTATTCACTGCCATTGCTGGGAAACTCCTAAATTAGTTCTGGTGGAAACAGTTGTCATCAGAAGTCAGATAATTAGTTGAATGGAGTCCACCTGTGTGTGAGTAAAGTGTCGCACAAACTCATGTTCCTAAATCCCAAACTTCTGGAAGTTTGAACATCCTACAGAGCACCATTAAATCTGTTATTTAAAAATGGGAAAAATATGGCACAATCTCAAAGCCACCTCTGCTGTGACTGTGATTTTGGCTATCCACCGAAACCAGTGATTAGTCACTCATCAGAGAAGCAAATAAAAATCTGCAAATGATATTCATCACCTAACAATAATTTTGCAAATTATACTGAGGAAAAAAACCCTACATTTATTCAATATTATGAGATTTTGTGTAGCTTCATAGGATTGCAATTAAATCAGTTGCAGTTCTAGGTTATAACATTACAAAATGTGGAAAAGGGGGTGAATAATCACACAAGGCACTGTAAATTCCTATTTGGATAAGTGCCACATTGGTTTCAAATTTTCATGCTCACAGATTTCTGAGCTATGATGTCCTGGAACAGCTGTGTTGTTGCCCTTTGCTCCTTGTCTTTATGTAGTGGTATCTGAGAATAACACAAGAACAAATACCAAAAATGTTACAAAATATCGATCACTTAAGGAAAAAGATTTTTGTTGTTATTAGGATCCCACCTGATTGCACATGGCCACTCCATAGCGCACAAACGTGGCAAAATGTTCACAGTTCTGAGATAACGGGTTGTAGTCAAGCACTTCACCCAGTAACGCATCCAGTCTCCTCCTCATATCTGTGACAGAGGATGCTGGATAGTGATGACAGTCATTGCTGATTTTGATCTGTGCTCCTTTGGGCACGGGCACACAAGTGATGTGCTCACGTCGGATCTTAGTTTGTCCCAAAAGAATGCTCCCACATGATGGGAACACTTTCTGTAACATGTGCACGCGAAACCTTCTCTGCAGTTGATTTTCATCTGAAATTAAAGATCAAACCAAATAAACCATGACCTTACAAACCATTATTCACTTCCCTGCAGGACATGGAAATGTGCATCATTTATGCTTTGTGACAGATACAAACAACAAATAAGTGTGTACTGATAAAAAAAAATGGATGTCTGCCCATCACAGAGTACCATGCACACTTTCACACACTCATTTAATACATGGCAATTTAGCACAGCCAGTTCACCTTCTGCCACATTTCTGGGCTGTGGGAGAACACTGAAGGGCTCCACACGTACCCCTTTTCAAATAACAGGGAACAGATTCCATTCTGGTTTGCACACCAAATTTTGAACCATTCTGAACATTTCAAGCAAAAATAAATTTTCTTGAAACCTGAATAGATGGTTCCTATCTGGAACCAAAAGATTTTGCCAGTGCAAACCATGAGAATATCAGTAAGCATGTTTGAAGATGTAACAGAGTGCAGCAATGGAAAATGCAATGAAAATGAATGAATCAGACAAATATCAACAAAAGCTCGCAGGTAATCAATGCAATCTGCCAACTTGCTACTACTGTTTACTTTCGTTATGCATTGTGCAACATTGACTCAGATTCCTCTTCTTATCTGACAGCAATGGTTCCCAGAAACTCCACAGACAGGAATGTGAGCTCAGGTTTTTAAACCAAGGAACCTGGAGCTTTGAAGTAGTAACACAACCCGCTGTGCTACCTTGCCTTCTCAAATTAGAACAATATAATTAAAAGCAATTTTCTCTCATGTGCGGTAGTTGGCTACATAGAACCTAAATAGTTCTGGCAAAGAAACTCCTAAAAATCCAAATATCTTTTAGTGTTTTTAAATATTTTGAAATGGAAGTTAATGGAGTCGACAACCATAAAACCATAGCTGATCAGATAGATCATAGATGTGGAAATTATAAAGCTAATAACAATGGGCAGTAAATGACTAACAAAGGATTAATCTGAATCATTATCAAGCATCTATATATATATGTATGTACAGTATATATTATGTATGTGTTTCCAGTGGTCTACTGTGGATTACATTAGTATAGTCCAGTCTGAGGTAGAGTACAGTCATACCGTTCAGTCTGTATTACAGTACAGTTGTGTGGTCCAGGCTGATGTAGAGTACAGTAGTATACACTAGTCTGAAGGGAGCCTCGTGCCTTAGTCCAACAATGGTGGTAGTAGTAGATCTAGTGATGTGAGTGGTGTAATCCAGTGTGAAATTGTATGTAGTGGTATAGTCCAGTCTGTAGTAGAGTACAGTGGTGTAGTCCAGGCTAAAGTATGAGTGCATCTGTGTAGTCAAAAAGTGGTCTAAATTAGTGAATCCAGTTGTGTAGTCCAGTCTGTGGGAGTGATTCCAGTTGTGTAGTCCAGTCTGTGGGAGTGATTCCAGTTGTATAGCTCAGTTTGTGGGAGTGATTCCAGTTGTGTAGTCCAGTCTGTGGGAATGATTCCAGTTGTGTAGTCCAGTCTGTGGGAATGATTCCAGTTGTGTAGTCCAGTATGTGGGAGTGATTCCAGTTGTGTAGTCCAGTCTGTGAGAGTGATTCCAGTTGTATAGTCCAGTCTGTGGGAGTGATTCCAGTTGTGTAGTCCAGTCTGTGGGAGTGATTCCAGTTGTATAGTCCAGTCTGTGAGAGTGATTCCAGTTGTGTAGTCCAGTCTGTGGGAGTGATTCCAGTTGTGTAGTCCAGTCTGTGGGAATGATTCCAGTTGTGTAGTCCAGTTTGTGGGAGTGATTCCAGTTGTGTAGTCCAGTCTGT